>LR738715.1:892343072-892361860 GCA_902687465.1 Secale cereale
GTATTCGGGACTTGCATAATCTCATAGTCATAGGAACATGTATAAGTCATGAAGAAAGCAATAGCAGAAAAACTAAACAATCATAGTGCTATGCTAACGGATGGGTCTTGTCCATCACATCATTCTCCTAATGATGTGATCCCGTTGATCAAATGACAACTCATGTCTATGGCTAGGAAACATAACCATCTTTGATCAATGAGCTAGTCTAGTAGAGGCATACTAGGGACATACTGTTTTATCTATGTATTCACACATGTACTAAGTTTCCGGTTAATACAATTCTAGCATGAATAATAAACATTTATCATGATATAAGGAAATAAATAATAACTTTATTATTGCCTCTAGGGCATATTTCCTTCAGTCTCCCACTTGCACTAGAGTCAATAATCTAGCTCACATCGCCATGTGATTTTAATACCGATAGTTCACATCATTATGTGACCAACACCCAAAGGGTTTACTAGAGTCAATAATCTAGTTCACATCGCTATGTGATTAATACCCAAGAGTAATAAGGTGTGATCATGTTTTGCTTGTGAGAGAAGTTTAGTCAACGGGTCTGTCACATTCAGATCCGTATGTATTTCGCAAATTTCTATGTCTACAATGCTCTGCATAGAGCTACTCTAGCTAATTGCTCCCACTTTCAATACGCATCCAGATTGATACTTAGAGTCATCTGGATTTAGTATCAAAGCTTGCATCGGCGTAACCCTTTACGACGAACTCTTTATCACCTCCATAAT
This sequence comes from Secale cereale, assembly GCA_902687465.1. Classification (NCBI taxonomy): domain Eukaryota; kingdom Viridiplantae; phylum Streptophyta; class Magnoliopsida; order Poales; family Poaceae; genus Secale; species Secale cereale. The sequence continues at coordinate 892,343,825 of LR738715.1, forward strand.
CGAGAAACATTTCCTTAGTCATCCAGTTACTAAGGATAATTTTGACCGCTGTACAGTGATCTACTTATGGATCACTATTGTACCCCCTTGACAAACTCATGGTAAGGTACACAACATATTTGGTACACAGCATGGCATACTTTATGGAACCTATGGCTGAGGCATAGGGAATGACTTTTCATTCTCTCTATATTTTTCTGCCGTGGTCTGGCTTTGAGTCTTACTCAACTTCACACCTTATAAGTCAGGCAAGAACTTCTTCTTTGACTGATCCATTTTGAACTACTTCAAAATCTTATCAAGGTATGTACTTCATCGAAAGTCTTATCAAGCGTCTTGATCTATCTCTATAGATCTTGATGCCCAATATGTAAGCAGCTTCACCAAGGTCTTTCTTTGAAAAAACTCCTTTCAAACACTCTTTATGCTTTCCAAAAAATTCTACATCTTTTCTGATCGACAATATGTCATTCACATATACTTATCAGAAAGGTTGTAGTGCTCCCACTCACTTTCTTGTAAATACAGGCTTCTCTGCAAGTCTGTATAAATCTATATGCTTTGATCAATTTATCAAAGCGTATATTCCAACTCCGAGATGCTTGCACCAGTCCATAGAAGGATCGCTGGAGCTTGCATATTTTGTTAGCACCTTTAGGATTGACAAAACCTTCTGGTTGCATCATATACAATTCTTCTTTAATAAATCCATTAAAGAACGCAGTTTCGTTATCCATTTGCCAGATTTCATAAAATGTGGCAATTGCTAACATGATTCAGACAGACTTTAAGCATCACTACGGGTGAGAAAATCTCATCGTAGTCAACACCTTGAACTTGTCAAAAACCTTTCGCAACAAGTCGAGCTTTGTAGATAGTAACATTACCATCGGCGACAGTCTTCCTCTTAAAGATCCATTTATTTTCAATGGCTTGCCAACCATCGGGCAAGTCAACCAAAGTTCATAATTTGTTCTCATTCATGGATCCCATCTCAGATTTCATGGCCTCAAGCCATTTTGCGGAATCTGGGCTCATCATCGCTTCCTCATAGTTTGTAGGTTCATCATGTTCCAGTAACATGACTTCCAGAACCGGGTTGCCGTACCACTCTGGTGCGGAACGTACTCTGGTTGATCTACGATGTTCAGCAGAAACTTGATCCGAAGTTTCATATCATCATCATTAACTTCCTCACTGATTGGTGTAGGAATCACTGGAACAATTTTCTGTGATGTACTACTTTCCAATCCGGGAGAAGGTACAATTACCTCATCAAGTTCTACTTTCCTCCCACTCACTTCTTTCGAGAGAAAGTCCTTCTCTAGAAAGGATCCACTCTTAGCAAAAAAAACTTGCCTTCGGATCTGTGATAGAAGGTGTACCCAACAGTTTCTTGTGGGTATCCTATGAAGATTTACTTCTCCGATTTGGGTTCGAGCTTATCATGTTGAAACTTTTTCACATAAGCATCGTAGTCCCAACCTTAAAAAATGACAGCTTAGGTTTCTCGTCAAACCACAGTTCATACGGTGTCATCTCCACGGATTTAGATGGTGCCCTATTTAACGTGAATGTAGCTGTCTCTAATGCATAACCCCAAAAGCGATAGTGGTAGATCGGTAAGATACATCATCGATCGCACCATATCTAATAAAGTACGGTTATGACGTTCAGACATACCATTACACTATGGTGTTCCGGGTGGCGTGAGTTGTGAAACTATTCCACATTGTTTCAAATGAAGACCAAACTCGTAACTCAAATATTCTCCTCCACGATCGGATCGTAGAAACTTTATTTTCTTGTTACGATGATTTTCTACTTCACTCTGAAATTCTTTGAACATTTCAAATGTCTCAGACTTGTGCTTCATTAAGTAGATATACCCATATCTGCTCAAATCATCAGTGAAGGTCAGAAAATAACGATACCCGCCGCATGCTTCAACACTCATTGGTCCACATACATCAGTATGTATGATTTCCAACAAATCTGTTGCTCGCTCCATAGTTCCGGAGAACGGAGTTTTAGTCATCTTGCCCATGAGGCATGGTTCGCAAGCACCAAGTGATTCATAATCATGTGATTCCAAAAGTCCATTATAATGGAGTTTCTTCATGCGTTTTACACCAATATGACCTAAACGGCAGTGCCACAAATAAGTTGCACTATCATTATTAACCTTGCATCTTTTGGCTTCAATATTATGAATATGTGTATCACACGATCGAGATCCAACAAACTATTTTCATTGGGTGTATGACCATAGAAGGTTTTATTCATGTAAACAGAACAACAATTATTCTCTAACTTACATGAATAACCGTATTGCAATAAACATGATCAAATCACATTCATGCTTAACACAAACACCAAATAACACTTATTTAGGTTCAACACTAATCCCGAAAGTATAGGGAGTGTGCGATGATGATCATATCAATCTTGGAACTGTTTCCAATACACATCGTCACTTCATCCTTTAACTAGTTTATGTTCATTATGCAACTCCCACTTTGAGTTACTACTCTTTAGCAACTGAACCAGTATCAAATATCGAGGGGTTGCTATGAACACTAGTAAAATACACATCAATAATCTGTATATCAAATATACCTTTGTTCACTTTGCCATCCTTCTTATCCGCCAAGTATCTAGGGCAGTTTCACTTCCGGTGACCATTTCCTTTGCAGTAGAAGCACTTAGTTTCAGGCTTGAGTTTAGCTTTGGGTTTCTTCATGGGAGTGACAACTTGCTTGTCATTCTTCTTGAAGTTCCCCTTCTATCCTTTTGCCTTTTACATGAAACAAGTGGTCTTATTAACCATCAACACTTGATGTTCTTTCTTGATTTCTACCTTCGCCGATTTCAGCATTGCGAAGAGCTCGGGAATTACCTTCGTCATTCCTTGCATATTATAGTTCATCACGAAGTTCTACTAACTTGGTGATAGTGACTAGAGAACTTTGTCAATTACTTTCTTATCTGGAAGATTAACTCCCACTTGATTCAAGTAATTGTAGTACCCAGACAATCTGAGCACATGGTCACTAGTTGAGCTATTCTCCTCCATCTTTAGGCAAAGTACTGTCAGAAGTCTTATACCTCTAGACACGGGCATGAGTATGAAATACTAATTTCAACTCTTGGAACATCTTATATGCTCCGTGGCGTTCAAAACGTTTTTGAAGTCCCGGTTATAAGCCGTAAAGCATGGTGCACTAAACTATCAAGTAGTCATCCTTGTGCCCTTGTTTCAGAGGTTACATCCCAGGCCGGATGTTGGTGACCCCATCCTGTCTCAGACTGATGAGATGGCGGTGGTGGCCATCCAGCCGAAGTACCATGGCCACTACCCGTGCTTCAATGGCGTGATCACTCCTTCTGTCTCCTACACACGGCTACGAGCTACCAACCCGAGCCCGAGCGGCAGTATGGACCATTCACAGCTTAGCTTAGGGAGCCAACATGGTATAAGTATTTCCCCATTACCTTCTTTGTTTCTCGCTTTATTTTCAGCATTGTTATGATTTATGAGCTTCATCATGTCATATTGTAGGCATATAAGGCCTTTGTCGAGCATAAGCATGTCGAGGTGCGGGGATACTTGCAACGAGTTTAGGCAAATGAGGATTACAACCATCAGATTATGGCGGTTAGTTTGGCCCACTTAGAACCAACCTAAAATTTACACTTTCATATCTAGTGACCTTCGTGTTTTCTTAGTTAACTAACATCGAGGCGATGTGGTCGTCTATGCAAAACCACACGGATCCACCATCAAGGGGACCCCACCACCACCTTCTTGAGAACCCCCATAGGTGCCCACGTTCGATGAATGGGTGGCACTAGGCAGTGGGACTCTTGTTAGTACATTGCCTAACTATTCACCCAATAGTTATCATTGATTCAACATTATCAAATTTATCATCAGAATCTCTTTTCAAACGTGCAGGAACCAGTGGATCATCAGTTTTTCCTAGTGGTGTTGGTGGCTCGACTCCTCCTTCAGAGAGCCCAGTCACTCTGGTCTGGCAAAGTGGTGCTGGTCTTGGCTGGTGGCGATGATCCTAGTCTTAGCTAAATGATGATGTTTTCCATGATTTTCTATGCATTCCGTGTTCCACACTTCATCCTAATGTTCTTTAGATGACGATGCTGATGTCAATGTCTCATACTTTCGTTTATGATGTTTCGGCGATGATGATGTTGATGATCTTGAGATGATGCTGATGTTGATGATCTTTAGATGATGATGATGATCATTATGTTGATGAGCTTGACGATGATATTTCATGTTATCTAGATGAGGTTCTGAACATTAAATATATTTATGTGTATATAGATATTGTCTGCTATGATTTTGAACGAAAAATGCAAAAATAGTATGTTTAAGAAAAACAGACAAAATTATACCGATGGCAATGCTGTCGGCATAGCACCTGCCAGAAGTTCCCAACGAACGACAGTCGGCAATGGTATCCCGATGGCCTGGCCAGGAGCTCCCAATAAGCGCCACGTGGCATGGATATGCCGGCGGTCAGGCCGTCGGCATAGACCCCTGTCCATGAGCTCCCAACAAGCACCACATGGCATGGGTATGCCGACGGCAAGGCCCTCGTCATATGGTCGCCAGGTGGCTTCTTCCTATTTGTGCCACTTGGTTATGGCACCGTCAATTGACGCCTGACAGGTTTTTGTTCCGGCGTCAAATCTATGGCTATGCCGACGGCATATCTATGCCAACGGTCTGACAAGACTACGCCGTCAAATCTATGGCTATGCCGACGGCATATCTATGCCAACGGTCTGACAAGACGGGCTTATGCCGACGGCTGCCGTTGGCATATGGGTAGAGCGATGGTATACGGCCTATGCTGACGGCCTAAGGCCGTCTGCACAGGGGGTTATTCCGGTAGTGTCCGGCTTCTGTGCGTCATGACTCATCGGCCTTTTCGACCAGCGATGCGCTGGCCTCTGCCCGTCATGCCTATCTCTTGGCCACGCTGGGCTTCGCGCACCGACTCAGCCTCGTTGTGCTGCTATTGTGCGCCACCGTCCGCGGCCATGGCGTGGCTCTGGTACTTCTTTGGCCTAAAGCGGTCCCAAATTCCCAATGCGGCTTGTCCATCCTCGTTTTGGTGCTCGGAAGAGGTCCCGGCTAGACAACTCTCTCTTTCTCTCTTGTGGCTGATGGTTGCAGGGTTGCAGCTACTGCCAGTTCGTCCGTAGCAGATGCCATGGACAATGCACAGAAACTATTTGTTTCTATGCCTCAAAAAGAAACAAATAGCAGTGTATTTCTTGAAGATTTTACCTTGTTCAAGATTTTACCCCATCTTTTGTATCTCTGGTTTTTTGCCATCCTCGTTTGAACTATTGTGAGTGGTACAAAACAATAGTAGGTAATGTGGATCATGGAGCCGTCGACATGACAATGTATGGAAGTTTTCTGGAACCCAGCTGATGAGCTTACAGATAAGAAGTGTGCAGCAGCAAATTAATGTGGTAGCTAGCAGCAGGATAAGTCCATCACCTGCACGATTGGCACCGAAAATTAATGTGGTAGCTAGCAGCAGGATAAGTCCATCACATACACGATTGGCACAGAAAATTAATGTGGTAGCTAGCAGCAGGATAGTAAGTCAACACATGCACGTTGGCGTAGCAAATTAATATGGTAGCTGGCTGCAGGATGTTGTAAGTCCAGTGAATACGATAAAACTATACCATTCTTCACGATAAAACCTATTTGTTTGTCTCCGAGACCTACCAAAAATATGACCGGCTATCTAACAAGAATAAATCACCGAGTGATTTACAATTGATCGCAATTATGACAATTAGGTTCCATAGGTAAGATATCAGTTTGTATGATCGTTAACTAACATGTGGAAGACTACACACAGTGGGAAGTAACTTAGAGTAGTAACATGCATATGTTAGTAGTGTATGTTACTACCTCTATAGTGAGGAGTAACATATGTGTAGTATCATGCATCACTTCGTTTATTATGTTGTAGACTCATCTTGTCTTGATATATGTGATGTTTGCTCCCTCCTGCGACTCTCCCGCGGTCATCTGGGGGGCAACCCTAGATACGCCGCCGCCGGTCCCCCTCCTCCTATCCCTCCTCCCTCGCCGTCGCCGAAGGGCGCGAGCGGGCGAAGTCCGCTCGCTGCTGGCGGCGGCGGCGGGGCCGTCTCATCTCTGCGCGGGCCGGACCCCTCCGATCGAATGCGGCGCTCGTTGCTGAGGCGGCAGCTCGGTGGCGCGCCGGTGTGGGTGGGTGACAGTGCGTGACGGCAATGTGACGGGCGGCGCGGCGGTGGTGCGGGCTCGAGGATGGTGGCGGCGGCTGCGTCGCGGCGGCCGCGGGTCATGGGCGTCCTGGGTCGCGGTCGGCCTTCCTTGCCATGGCTCGTGGGTGGGGGCGGCGCGGTAGCGGGTGGATGCGTGCGCTGCGGCCAGGCCAGGCCCTTGCGGCTGGTCGCTGACGCACGGCGCCGGAGACTCCCCCGGTGGCCATCCTAGGACGCGGCGGCGGGTTCTACTCTCCCCCCTCTCCGGTGACGGGCTTCTATCGTGGCCGTGTTCAGGGCTGGGCCTATGGCAGGGTGGGGCGAAACCGTGGTTTTGGGGAGGGTAGCCTGTTGGAGGGATGGGGCCTCCGCTACCGAGCAACCCATCGCCGGCACCGCGTTGTCGCCGGTCGTGGCTACGGGCCACACCTCCCCCTTCCCCCTTCCCCATCCATGTTTGTTATCGGTTCCGGCATTGTACGGCGTTTGCCGACGGTCTTGGAGGTGGTTGAGGTGCAGATTGTGCAAAGCCTCGACCTTTAGTGGTTCTCGGGGCGATCTGGATGCAGGGCGGCGCCTCTGGCGGTGGGAGGCGTGGTGGTCGTTGGCTGACCGCGCGGCCCGGGTGCAGGCTGGCAGCCATGCTCGTTTGGGCGGCATGGATGCGGGTAGTTGGCGGAGCGAGGTTGCGACAGAGGAATAGGAGCACCGGGGTTCACCACTCGCCCAGTCCCGATACTTGCCGACGGAGGCGGCGTCCTTGGATGTCGTTCCCCTTCTTGTAGGCTCCGTCGTGGTGCTCCCATTGCCTTCGTGTCACTCCGGGCGAAAGCCTGATCTTCGGGATCAGACGATGACGGCTTCCTATGGTCGTTTCCCTCTTGAGGGCATCGTCTTGGAGTCCTCTCCGAGGCTTTGTCCGTCTCATCACCCCTCGATAGATTGCTCATCTTCATGATGGTCTTCGGCTAATCATTTGGGTGCTTAGTCGTCGTTGGCGTGGTGTTTTCGGTGCTCGGCACCTTCGTATCTCGCCTTGGGTGTGTGCGTTGAGTGCGGTGGTGGCGTGCGTTTGTATCTTCTTGTTCGATATTATGGTGATAGTGCTTTATATATAAAGCGGGGGGACCTTTTTCGTCATATGTGTGATGTTACAGTAACTAGCTATGTTATCATATGTCTCTCTTTCTTCGTTGATTACTTGTCACATCATTTATATTACCGAGATAAATGTGCTGTTACAACCTATGTTACTCTCATTGTGGGTAGTCGAAAGTGTGAGCTGACAGTACGGAGTAATACTGGGCGCTGGCGCTGGCAGCATGGAGTGACCACGCATTGACAATGTTGCGGCGCTGGCTTTCTCCGATCTGAATCGAGAGGGATCTCAAAGCCACTAGATAGGACACCTGTTATCAAATCTGAGCAAGATGTGATCTATGCCAATCCTGCCAATTGCACATGACATGTCTAAAGATTTGATCACTGTAAATGCACGGTCAGAGTACCACTGCATCTGCATGCTTCCAGATTATTTATGAGGGATTGCCTGTGCTACTGCCCTTTACGCGGGCGGTCACGCCATCGCGCGTCGGCTGACAATGCCAGGACAGAGCCCATTTTGGGCCAGTTTTTTAGGCGATTCTCCGAGAATCGGCCCTCTCCTCAGCTTCTCTCTGAATCATCACTTCAATTTTTTTTAACAATAGTATCTAGTTAATGTCTAATTAGTTAGAATTGTTAAAAAAGTATAAAGTGACGATTCTGGAAGGAGTTGAGGAGGGGCGATTCTGGGAGAATCGCCCAAAAGAACTGGCGCTTTACTCACTCCACAACCACACACCCTATATGCCCCTACCATATTTTATAAAACATATGTACAGTACTTGATCATACGGGATAGTATAAAAACATGTCAATTCAGACATCAGACATCGAAATAGTTGATCCAAAATTGCTGACAGACTTTAAAGTTAAACTAATTAGATAAAGCAACTAATATATAAACATAAACTGTGTGTGGCGGTGGGAATTCACAACTTGCTCGCGCACCCCCCCCCCCCCCCTCTCGGCGGTTGTCCTTGGCATATTCATGTGTGGCGGGTGGCGGCATGTCATCCGTCGCGCCGCTATCGTTAAACTAAAGAAGTTTTTTAAAATACTCCCTCTGACCTCTCCTTTTCACATGAGAATTAATAAAAGAATAAAATAAATATGACTCGTCGACTCCATTAAGTAGTAGGGGGTAGGAGAGAGCACGTTAAAATTGCTCTATACAAGAAGTAAATTATGGGTTAACCAGAAAAAGTAAAATATACTAGAAAATCCCGTGTTAATCAGAAGATATTGGCCGACATAAATTAAGCAATCATAGCTGTTCAATCTTCGTATTGTGAAAAATCTGTTGGCCTCTTTGACATAATGTTTCACGTGGATCAATCCAATCATGACAGGCACGTGCATTTGATGGATAACTCAAAAGAAGAAACGTGTATTTACTGGACACTTTTTTCAAAAAGAAAATTGACAGACCAGCCTTGGAAACTTATGACTTCATTTGGTTGCCATGATCTCACGCCGTCACGGCCGAAGGTTATGCCATGTTGTATGAGGACGAATCCCATGCAAGTTTGTGCTGGTGGCGTATCGAGGTACTGACGTACTTTTCATCTCATGTCCTCCCATGTACACTGATCCGACAACGGCGATGACTACAGCAAGAACTTCTGTCTGAAGCTGCCCTCTCCTCAACGGCCTGTTTTCGACTATAAGATCTGGAAAACCATGTCCAGTTTCATCATATCATCTTGCCTGTTTCAGTGTCTACAGAAAGGTACTTCTGGACGATCTTGCTTTGGGAGTTGCATCTTTGTTATTTTGTTAACGTAGCAATTCAACTGTCTTCTTCCACCAAAATAAAGACGATATTGCTATGTTTATCTAATGAGTTGATGTTTGCATGATGGGAAAGTTAAAGTTCTCTCCGGGGATGCGGCAAAGAGAAGGCGTTCAGTTCTGAAGTGTGCAGCAGTGAGGAGGAAATGATTCTGCCCAATGGTGATCAGCCGGACATAACCTGTAACCGACCCCCTCCTCTTCACACTGGTTCTTCTTAATCTCTACTGTTAGCTTCCCAGCGTTCCAATTTCTCAGCTATGATCTGGTCTTGGTGCTTCTTAATCGCTACTGTTGGCTGCCCATTGGTCCAAATTCTTATCTATGATCTGATCTTATCTAGCGGAGTAACCCGCGCATTTGTGCGGCTAGATTTCTATGTTTATGCTTTATATACCCAAGTTGCTTGCAACTGTTTGTTAGCCAATTATCTCCAAGACAATTGTTACTTGATATAATTCAGGTAAACATGCATGTGTGGTAATATTTACATCTTGTAATATTTGAGGTAGTATTTACTTGCATTTAATACTTATATGGAGTGTTAATTGGCCTTTTTTTCCCTCCATCACAACATACTGCATGTGACCGATAGAAATTAATTTACAAACTTTATTCTAATCTACAACTACATATAACCTATAGGTATTATATTTACATGCCAATTCCTCTTGAATTACTCGCATACGATCTTGTGGTAGGAGTTCATCCCGCATCTGCCATATCTAATTTGAAGAAGGGGGTCAATACATATATATGAATGAAAATCAACAGAAATGATGGTAATAAAATAAAATTGTGGATATTTTTGCTTACGCACTTCATATTGTCTTTTAGAGTAGCCCCGCCTATTCTTGTCCGTCGTGTTGTAGATGAACTCGCAGACGTAGTATCCACAGTAATTATTCTCGGTTTCCTGCCACAAGAACTTTACGAGAAATAAAGGTCAATCAAACTGATAATGAAGCATTATAAATGGCATTGATGAAAGTAGCTAGAATCAACGAGAGATGCACGGAACTAGCTAGCTAATAGTACTTACTCTCAGGTGTTTCCATCGCAGATCCTGCCACTGGTGCAAAAAGGGCCATTTGTCCCGGTTCGTAAGGGCCATTTGTCCCGGTTGGGGAACCGGGACTAAACGGTAGATACAAATGCCCTAGACCATTAGTCCCGGTTCTTATACAAACCGGGACAGATGGGCCTCTACGTGCCAATTGCGGCTTGCGCAGGCAGGGGGACCTTTTGTCCTGGTTGGTAAAACCAACCGGGACAAATAAGCTTCCACGCGTCAGCAGTTCATGGGGCTAGGGTTTTTGTTTTTTTTTCTGAAAGGGGAAGGGGGTTTGGGGGTTTTGTAGGGTAAATTTAGGGGTTTCATATATTGTGTTAGATAGCTAATAGAGAGAAATGTCCTCTCTTATCTCCGTGCACGCTCATATAACAATGCATCATCATAATTAATAATAAATCATCATCGTCGTAGTCAGCATCATCGTCATCTCACAACTTCTACTCGTTGTCATAATAACAAGTCCTACTCATCATCATCATCATAGTCATTTAACAACTTTTTAGCACATGATCATAAGTAGCCAGACTTAATTAAGTACATCCTCTCTAAGGTGAAATAGCATAAAACAAGATAGGCCCTGACTCTCCACTTTGGAGAATGCAGATTATCCTATATCCAATTCTTGGCTTTCGCATAATGTCGCTTCCATGTAGCTCCCTACGACTGACCATGCATTTCTTCCAATCTTTGATTGTCATGTCTTCATTGGATTTACAAATCCGGTATGGACAGTTATGTGTAGGATGATGACCTGACTAGTACGGTAATAAGCTCATAACATTGAGGTGACCTTTCTAAAACATCAGATGAGGCACATAATCCGAAGGGATTTTCTGTTGAAAACATAGTAATAAGTTTGTAGTTACTATGTAGTTTAGTTTTAGAAGAATTTATGCAAAAGATGATCGGCCACAAATCTTACCATGACATCTCCATGGATGTTACCGTAGCTCGACACGTGCATTAGTGTCACGTATTGACCATAATGTGCAGGAGTTTTAGAATAGGAATTGTAACACTCAAAATAACAAAGTAATGAGACAAGATGATTTTTCTTCTGACAAGTTAATTCTGCACCATCAGTGTAGTGGGTTCTGTCTACCATCTTTCGTACATTTCTTGAAGAATGGAAATAAGCTGTCAATTATTTTGAAATAAACAATATAAATTACTTAATAAATATGTTTGAGAAACTCACATAGAGGTAGAACTGGAAGCGTATCAACAAAGACCCACATGCCATCGTCATCATCACCAAGGTCAAAGGTGACATACATACCCTCCTGAAAATCATATGCCTTGCACAGTGCTCTCCATTTCGAGCAACCAAAATGGGTTACGCTCTCCGAATTGTATAGCTTTACAAGAAAATCATAATCATGATGGGTCCTGAGATGAATTTTCTCTGTCTCCATACTTTCATGATCTTCGAAATCCAAATGCTCCAAGACATAGCATCTTGTATGGCATGAGATAAGCTAGTCGAATTGTAAAAGACGAAAATTACACATTGGCATGAGATAAGGTAGTCGAATTGTAAGAGACGAAAATTACACGTTGAAAAGAAGGCATAAGTCATGCTTAATTACCAAACAAGAGTTATCGTGTTGCATACCGTCTCAAAATCGAAGGCCTCATCGAGCTTAACACTGAAGCATCGATCGTCTACTAGGTGTGGCCTTTCGCACTAACCCCGGTCATCGCCACACCAGTCGCACGCCGGGATCTTATCGTCATTGTCAGATGACGACATTTCCTACATATTGTAGCACAAGTCATGCCAAAGTACAATGGTTGAAAATATAAACAAAAACATTTCAAAATATCTTAATTATAGGACTCATATTGACATGGAGATTTCGTTGGACTCCAGCTTGAGCATTCAATAAGCAAAACTAAATCGCCAAATATTATCAGTAGTACATCTCGAATAGTATCATACATATAGCATCACTAATTAATTAATACAGCGCGGGGTCCTCAAGCCTCCGCACCGTCACTAGCCCGTGCGCCCGCCACCAAAGAAGGTTGGGGGCAACAACGGGTTGGCTCCTCACCAAGTTGCGCCCCCGGAAGGAAGCACCTCCTAGTACCAGCCCGGCGGAGCCCAGTCCCGAACATGACCCCTCTGATCAAGCATCCCTCCATTGAGTCGACGACGAGGATGCGGGATAGGCATCGCCGACGTCGATGCAGGAATAATTGCTTGAACTAAAAGAATAAACTAGTCCTATTAATTCACCTAGTTCAACTAATAAGAACTTACTATAAATAAAAATAAACTAGTTTTACTAAAAATAAACTAGTTCTTACTAAAAAAAACTACATTCTATCACTAAAACTAAAAAAACTACAGCGATCTTCGGGAAAGCGCAGTACCGCTAGGTTTATTGTAGCGGCGTGTTTTCCTGGAAAAGCACTGCTGCTAATGAAAAGAAAATAAAATGAAAAACAAATAGAAAAGTAAATGGAAATGAAATAAATAGAAAAAGGAGGAAGGAAAAAAATAAAATGTAAAGAAAAATAAAAATAAAGGAGAAATGCATAGCAGTAGCGTCTGTTCATAACAGGCGCTATAGATAATATAGCAGCAACGCGCGTTTTAGACCCACGCCATTGAAAGGGAAAAGGAAATAAGAAAAGAAAAGGAAAATAAATAGCTATAGCAGTAGCGTGTTTTATAAAAAGCGCTATAGCTAACTTAGCTATACCGTTTTTTTTCTACCAGCGCTACCGCTACATTTGACTTAACCCCCGCGCGGTTTCCCTCCCCCTGTACCACCACTCTTCTCCCCCAAATCCCTTGCCCCACTTCGCCGTCGTCTCCCCACACTAGTAGATAAAGGGTATTTAGCCCCGGTTCTGGAACCGGGGCAAGAGGGTCGGTACTAATGCTCTGACCCTTTAGTCCCGGTTCAATCCAGAACCGGGGCAAAAGGGTGTCCACGTGGCCTGTGCACCGAGTCCAGGCAGGAGGGGCTTTAGTCCCGGTTGGTGGTACCAACCGGGACCAAAAGGCATCCACGCGTCAGCATTTCTGTGGCTGTGGTTTTTGTTTTTTTTTTTTGAAAGGGGAGGGGGGGTTTTAGGTTTTGGGGGTTAATTTAGGTGTTTCATATATTGTGTTAGCTACCTAATTAATAGAGAGAAGTGTTCTCTCTTATGTCCGTGCTTGGTCGACGCTACATACTACACATACGTATATGGAGAGGACTAGAGTTACGCTAGCTAGCTAGCTAGCTGCTAGCTACTAAGCAAACGAAGGAACAGAAGATCTCGTATATATAATCAACATATATATATATGCATACAGAGAGAAGTAATATCGACCACCTCTCCTTCTCCGAGAGATTGGTCGAACAACAAGTTCTCGTATATCTATCCGACACTACCGGGCACATATATACAATAATTATCTCTTACAAAAATAATCTCCTAACACATGGATGCAGGGTCCACATAGTATTCTCCGTCTTCAGCGATCACGTGTTCAAGGAAGAATGCCGCCAATTCCTCTTGAATTGCTCGCAGACGATCTTGTGTTAGGAGTTCATCCCGCATCCGAAACATCTAATTTGAAGTAGGGGTCAATACATGAAATATGATGCTATAAATTTGTGAATATTATTGATTGCTTACGCACTTCAAATTGTTCATCAGTGTAGCCCCGCTCACAGGTCGTGTGGCGGATGGACTCGCAAATGTAGTATCCACAATAATCATTCCCGGGTTCCTGCCACAACCACTTTACAAGAAATAGAGCTCAATCAAACTGATAAGCAAGAATGCCAAATTGGTATTGATGAAACTAGCGCTTGAATCAAGATATAGGAGATGCGCGCGCGGAACATGCTACTATATAGTACTTACTTTCGGGTATCTAAATTGTAGCTTCTTCGGCAGTCCCGGAGCTTTTTTGATGAATTTTTTCCAAGCCCTGCCAGACAAAGGAAACAATTAGTTGATATCAGAAATGAAGTTGCTGATATATATGCATGGTGGATAATATTGATCGATTTAAGTTACCTGGCTAGCATTTGAGTCATGTCCGCATACTCCTCGGGATCTTTACGTTTAGAGTCGAAGACAGTTACTATTCCCTTCTCAAGCTTAATCTCTAAGAGAATATAGTGGAAGCTGCGCACCAATGCATGAGATCATCAATTACATCACTATAAACTTGACTGATATATATATATAAGGGAAACCAAATATGCACAAGACATTAACACTCACTTGAAGTTGTAAGGAAAGAGTATTATATCTTTGTTTTCATTTACCACCAACGATCGTAGCAAGTTGGTCTCGGTATCGCCGGGACGCAATTTAACCTCGGTTGCATCTATGAGGTATGTGTTAATAAACCCAATATCACCTACTTGTCTTTTCTTCAATTCGACGATCTTCAATCTGCATAATATAGTGAGGATAATTATAAATACATGCAATGAAGATCAGCTATATAGAGAGACTTAATGACAGAAGTAGTACTACTTACAGACAGTAGCAGGTGATCGTTGTTTTATCGAGGGCCAATTGATTGAAAAATTGATAGAACTCCTCAAATGGAACAGGCAACAGCTCAATTCCAACGAGGTCATGCTCCGGTTTAACTCTCAAATACAAGTTATTCCTCCCCCCAGACTCTCTGCAGATTTTCATGTAACAATCATGCAATCTTCGCATATTCGTTGATAGAGATCTTTCATTTTTGACGAGAGGCTTTTTGTACTCGTATCTTTCTATCTGCACGTCCATGAAATCATAGTGTACATCGTCGGACGCGTAATCTGCAAGATTGGTATAACCGGGCACCATCCTCGGATCATTAGCGACCATGTCGCTAGAAACCTTGAGCGGGGGGCACGATTGGTTCGCTTGTTCGCCGAGCTGGGCAATTTGTTTCCCAGCTCGCCCTTCTGCTAACCTCTGATCACTTTTTGTACTTCCGGACCGCTTGGCATCTTGAAATGTCTTTTGAATAATGCGGTCATAGTTGCCCTTCGGCTTACTTTTCGCTGGTTGCTTCAGGGCAGCAAGAGTGCGCTTTGCTTTCACCGCATCTATCTTCTCCTCCGGAGGTGGATGTCTCTGTGCTTTCAACCCTTCAAAAAAGTCCTTCACTTCACCTTCAGCGATCTTCGTGTTTTCCTCGTCGGACCTCTCGTACGGTAACTTCTCTAGAGGCGTGAGAGAAGGACCGAATCTGCATCACCTCCCGCCTCTGGCTGTACTGGTAGACGTCGCCGGACCAGACGAAGCGGCTGTCTTTTTTACTTGCTTAGGCGCCGGAGCAGGAGCAGCCGGAGCGGCGGCAGGTCTCTTCCGCCCTTGCTGATTAGGCGAAGGAGGAGCTGGCTGTCTGCTCGGGCGCGCCGGCGGCGAAGGAGGCGGAGTGCCGCCACGCGCCGGCGGCGAAGGAGGCGGTGTGCCGCCACGCGTCGGAGAAGGAGCCGGAGTGCCCTGATGGTCACTCGCCGGAGTGCCCTGATGGTCACTCGCCGGAGGAGGAGGCGGTGGAGGAGGCGGAGTGCCCTGACTCGTCGGAGGAGGAGGAGGAGGCGGAGGCGTCCAGTTCAGAATGTTGATTAGGTCCTTCCGCCATAGGCATGGAGTCTTCAGTGAAGAACCCAGTCGAGTCTCCCCTTCACCGGTAGGGTGGTCAAGCTGGAGCTCCTCAAATCCCTCCGTTATTTCGTCGACCATCACCCTAGCATATCCTTCTGGAATCGGCCGGCAGTGAAAAGTGTCGTCTGGTCCAGAAGGATAAACAGAGCCAGCAGCCGCCTTGACCTTCAGATTCATCCACTGTGCCATAAGGTGGCAATTTTGTGCCTGCGTGATAGCATCCACAGGATTCCTGGCTGTAGCCGTCAAGGCAAGCTCTGGCTGAAGCAGCTCGGTGGAAGCCATGCTGCTTCTCCGCTGAGATGGCGGGGTAGCTTCGGGGGAAGCTTCGGCAATTCTTTCCCGATCTGCTTCCCGTTCCTCTATCGCTTGTATTCTGGCCCGCAGCGCCTGGATTTCGGTCATCTCCATTTTCTTCCTCCTGTCGTGGCATTTGTAGCCTCCTGCGTCCGGAAACCCAGCACGCCACGGAAGGGAGCCTGGCGTGCCTCGATTCCGTCCAGGGTGCTCAGGATTCCCGAGGGCCATTGTCAGCTCGTCGTTCTCTCTGTCGGGGATGAACGTCCCTGCATGCGCTGCTTTGATATACTGTCGCATCTTCCTGAGTGGTGTTTCCAATTGCTTGTCCGTCCAAATGCACCACCCTGCTACAGGGTCCAAGGATCCGCCAGCCCCGAAGAACCAAGTCCGGCAACGTTCTGGCCAGTGCATTGTCTCTGGTTCGATCCCTTTCTGAAGCAGATCATTCTCAGCCCTGGCCCACTTAGGCCGGGCTACGAGGTAGCCGCCCGACCCCGTGCGATGGTGATGCATCTTCTTTGCAGCATTTATCCGGTTTGTCTCCGACATCTTCTGACTCTTTTCCGACTTCTTATGGGCCACAAATGCGGGCCAGTCATCTTTGATCTTCTCATATATGCCCACGAATTCTGGAGTCGTTTTCTCTCTGACAAACGTATTCAGTTTTTTCTTCCATGCCCTGAATTGGTCTGCCATCTTCGAAAGTGCATAAGACTTGATTAAGTCCTCTATAACTGGCTTCGCCGGATCAACCTCTCGCGGTAGGACGAAGTTTGACTTCAGCTCAGTCCAAAGATCTTCTTTCTGCATATCAGTGACATAAGTCACCTGAGCGTCTTTTGCAGCCGGCTTTAACCATTGATGGATGCTGATCGGGATCTTGTCCCTAACCAGAACCCCGCACTGATTAACAAATGCGTTCTTTGTGCGGATGGGTGCAACCGGCTCGCCGGAGCGCGAGATTTCTGAGATCTCAAACTTTTCATCCGGCCTCAACTTTTTCTTCGCTCCTCGTCTCTTTACCGAAGATTTGCTCGATCCGGAGGGCTAGAAAAGGAACAAAGACGAGAGTTAATGAATGAATCAATTAACTAGTCAGCACATGCTTAACTAACATATATACCTCCTGGCCGGACTCGGTTCGGTCACCGGAGCCAGCATCACGGTCTCCTTCTTGCACCGGCATTGGGTCACCAGAGCCGTCCTCACGGTCTACTTCTTCCATGTGCATTGGGTCACCGAATTCATCAATATCATAGCCTAGATCTTCCAGCCGCAGCTCTTGTTCGACCTGCTCATCGGTGTCGTTGAGAAACGACCTGATGGCATTTTGTCCGTCTGCGATTATGTCCATCAACATCGCTTCTTGTGCTAGGTCTCGGGTGTTGTCGTCCATTGTTTCTACAAATATTTACAACATGCCAATTATTATTCAAACATGACAGATGGATATATTAATGGCAAACGTAGAACTAGCTTCAACACTCGACTGCTCGGCGATCCACAAACCCTAGACCCCCTCATGTCACATTTTGTCTAGCTAGTGTCAAAGGATTCAACAAAACCAATACTTCATCATTAGGCGAAAGTAACAGTAGAATGATGGTACGAAGCTCTCCAAAGTTGTTTTGGAACGGAGTCCCAGATAAGATAATCCGTAAGAAAAGACGGATTAACCTATCAGGAACTCCGTTCCAAAACATCTTTGCATAACTTCCTACCAACATGCCCCGGTTACTTCTGGCAAATGATGAAGTCATGGAATTTTTCAATACTTTGACACTAGCTAGGCAACCTCTCTCGGCCCCTCGACCCCCGACTGCTCGGCGATC
>LR738715.1:892365997-892378485 GCA_902687465.1 Secale cereale
CCTTTAGTCCCGGTTGCTGCCACCAACCGGGACTAAAGGTCCCTTTTCAGCAGCCCAAAGGGCGGGAAGGTGGGGCCTTTAGTCCCGGTTGGTGGCAGCAACCGGGGCTAAAGGGGGGCATTAGTCCCGGTTTCAGCCACCAACCGGGACTAATGCCACCCTTTAGTCCCGGTTGGTGCCACCAACCGGGACCAAAGGCCCTGTGCTGGCGCGGGTGCGGTGGGATGTTTAGTCCCACCTCGCTAGCTGAGGGAGCTCGAGAGTGGTTTATAAGGGCTGCTGCTCCCACCGTCTCGAGCTCCTCTCAAATGCAGGCTTCTGGGCCTAACTCTGCGCACTGCCCTGTGAGCTTGCTGGGCCTTATATTACAGGTGGATCCTGTGCTATAGGCCTTGCAGGCTCACTGGGCAGCGCCCAATTTTTTTTCCTTTTTTGCTTTATTTATTTCTAAGTTGTTTTTTGCTGTATTTAGAGTTGCTTTATTTATTTTATTTTCTTTGTTTATTTCTAAGTTGTTTTTTGCTGTATTTAGAGTTGCTTTATTTGTTTTACTTCCTTTATTTATTTTCTTTGTTGCTTTATTTATTTTATTTTGTTTATACTTAATTACAACAAAATACTTATTGTTGCTATTTATTTCTAAGTTGTTTTTTGCTGTATTTAGAGTTGCTTTATTTATTTTATTTTCTTTGTTTATTTCTAAGTTGTTTTTTGCTGTATTTAGAGTTGCTTTATTTATTTTACTTTCTTTATTTATTTTCTTTGTTGCTTTATTTATTTTATTTTGTTTATACTTACAACAAAATACTTATTGTTGTTATTTATTTTTCAAGTTTGTTTTGTTTTGTTTTGTTTTGTTAGTGCAAGTAGTATTGAAATTTGAATAGTACAAACGAACAATGGTATCATACTCGTTTGTTACGAAGTTGGCATGGTATCATCATAATAGTTGCGGAAATAACTCTTCACTTTTTCTTCGCTTGTGTCATTTGCTTATTGCGCCGTAACCATGGATAATCTTCATCGTTTATCAGGATGCTTGGGTCAGCCTTGACTTTGAAGGGAGGAATTTCATGAAACTTTTCATAATCTTCAGACATGTCTGTCTTGCCCTCCACTCCCAGGATGTCCCTTTTTCCTGAAAGAACTATGTGGCGCTTTGGCTCATCGTATGATGTATTCGCTTCCTTATCTTTTCTTTTTCTCGGTCTGGTAGACATGTCCTTCACATAGATAACCTGTGCCACATCATTGGCTAGGACGAACGGTTCGTCAGTGTATCCAAGATTTTTCAGATCCACTGTTGTCATTCCGTACTGTGGGTCTACCTGTACCCCGCCTCCTGACAGATTGACCCATTTACACTTAAACAAAGGGACCTTAAAATCATGTCCGTAGTCAAGTTCCCATATGTCCACTGTGTAACCATAATATGTGTCCTTTCCCCTCTCGGTTGTTGCATCAAAGCGGACACCGCTGTTTTGGTTGGTGCTCTTTTGATCTTGGACAATCGTGTAAAATGTATTCCCATTTATCTCGTATCCTTTGTAAATGAATACAGTCGAAGATGGTCCCCTGGACAACAAGTACAACTCATCACAAACAGTGTTGTCACCTCTGAGACGTGTTTCCAACCAACTGCTGAAAGTCCTGATGTGTTCACGTGTAATCCAGTCGTCGCACTGCTCCGGGTGTTTGGAGCGCAGACTGTTCTTGTGTTCATCGACATACGGGGTCACCAATGTAGAGTTCTGTAGAACTGTGTAGTGTGCTTGAGACCAAGAATAACCGTCCCTGCATATTATTGAGTCCCTTCCAAGCGTGCCTTTTCCAGTCAGTCTCCCCTCGTACCGCGATTTAGGGAGACCTATCTTATTAAGGCCAGGAATGAAGTCAACACAAAACCCGATGACATCCTCTGTTTGATGGCCCATGGAGATGCTTCCTTCTGGCCTTGCGCGGTTACGGACATATTTCTTGAGGACTCCCATGAACCTCTCAAAGGGGAACATATTGTGTAGAAATACGGGCCCCAGAATGACAATCTCGTCGACTAGATGAACTAGGACATGTGTCATGATATTGAAGAAGGATGGTGGGAACACAAGCTCGAAACTGACAAGACATTGCGCCACATCACTCCTTAGCCTTGGTACGATTTCTGGATCGATCACCTTCTGAGAGATTGCATTGAGGAATGCACATAGTTTCACAATGGCTAATCGGACGTTTTCCGGTAGAAGCCCCCTCAATGCAACCGGAAGCAGTTGCGTCATAATCACATGGCAGTCATGAGACTTTAGGTTCTGGAACTTTTTCTCTGCCATATTTATTATTCCCTTTATATTCGACGAGAAGCCAGTCGGGACCTTCATACTGAAAAGGCATTCAAAGAAGATTTCTTTCTCTTCTTTCGTAAGAGCATAGCTGGCAGGACCTTCATACTGCTTCGGAGGGATGCCGTCTTTTTCGTGCAAACGTTGCAGGTCCTCCCGTGCCTCAGCTGTATCTTTTGTCTTTCCATACACGCCCAAGAAGCCTAGCAGGTTCACGCAAAGGTTCTTCGTCACGTGCATCACGTCGATTGAAGAGCGGACCTCTAGGTCTTTCCAGTAGGGTAGGTCCCAAAATATAGATTTCTTCTTCCACATGTGTGCGTGTCCCTCATTGTCATTCGGAACAGCTAGTGCGCCGGGGCCCTTTCCGAAGATTACATGTAAATCATTGACCATAGCAAGTATGTGATCACCGGTACGCATGGCGGGCTTCTTCCGGTGATCTGCCTCGCCTTTGAAATGCTTGCCTTTCTTTCGACATTGATGGTTGGTCGGAAGAAATCGACGATGGCCCAGGTACACATTCTTCCTGCACTTGTCCAGGTATATACTTTCAGTGTCATCTAAACAGTGCGTGCATGCGTGGTATCCTTTGTTTGTCTGTCCTGAAAGGTTACTGAGAGCGGGCCAATCGTTGATGGTCACGAACAGCAACGCCTTTAGGTCAAATTCCTCCTGTTTGTGCTCATCCCACGCACGTACACCGTTTCCATTCCACAGCTGTAAAAGTTCTTCAACTAATGGCCTTAGGTACACATCAATGTCGTTGCCGGGTTGCTTAGGGCCTTGGATGAGAACTGGTATCATAATGAACTTCCGCTTCATGCACATCCAAGGAGGAAGGTTATACATACATAGAGTCACGGGCCAGGTGCTGTGATTGCTGCTCTGCTCCCCGAAAGGATTAATGCCATCCGCGCTTAGAGCAAACCATACGTTCCTTGCGTCCTTTGCAAACTCCTCCCAGTACTTTCTCTCGATTTTTCTCCATTGCGACCCGTCAGCGGGTGCTCTCAACTTCCCGTCTTTCTTACGGTCCTCACTGTGCCATCGCATCAACTTGGCATGCTCTCTGTTTCTAAACAAACGTTTCAACTGTGGTATTATAGGAGCATACCACATCACCTTTGCAGGAACCCTCTTCCTGGCGGGCTCGCCATCAACATCACCAGGGTCATCTCGTCTGATCTTATACCGCAATGCACCGCATACCGGGCATGCGTTCAGATCGTTGTATGCACCGCGGTAGAGGATGCAGTCATTAGGGCATGCATGTATCTTCTGCACCTCCAATCCTAGAGGGCATACGACCTTCTTTGCTGCGTATGTACTGTCGGGCAATTCGTTATCCTTCGGAAGCTTCTTCTTCAATATTTTCAGTAGCTTCTCAAATCCTTTGTCAGCCACAGCATTCTCTGCCTTCCACTGCAGCAATTCCAGTACGGTACCGAGCTTTGTGTTGCCATCTTCGCAATTGGGGTACAACCCTTTTTTGTGATCCTCTAACATGCGATCGAACTTCAGCTTCTCCTTTTGACTTTCGCATTGTGTCCTTGCATCGACAATGACCCGGCGAAGATCATCATTTGGTTCCTCTTGACCTTCAGCAGCTTCACCCGTTGCAGCATCATTGGGCACATCGTCTGGTTCCTCTTGATCTTCACCAGCTCCCCCCATTGCAGCATCACCGTATTCAGGGGGCACATAGTTGTCATCGTACTCTTCTTCTTCGCCGTCTTCCATCATAACCTCTATTTCTCCGTGCCTCGTCCAAACATTATAGTGTGGCATGAAACCCTTGTAAAGCAGGTGGGAGTGAAGGATTTTCCGGTTAGAGTAAGACATCGTATTCACACATTTAGTGCATGGACAACACATAAAACCATTCTGCTTGTTTGCCTCAGTCGCATTTAGAAACTCACGCACGCCCTTAATGTACTCGGAGGTGTGTCTGTCACCGTACATCCATTGCCGGTTCATCTGTGTGCATTTATATATAATTAGGTGTGTCAAAAACCATTACAGAACATCATAAATAGATAATTAAGTGACCAAATGGATAAAAGTTCATCATCACATTAAAACCAAAGTACATACATATATAGTTCTCATCTAACAACATATAGCTCTCCATACACATCGAAACTATGTAAAACATTTCAACGCGAAAACAAATGCTATCATAATCGCAACCAAGGTAACAATTGATCCAACGGCATAATGATACCAAGCCTCGGTATGAATGGCATATTTTCTAATCTTTTTAATCTTCAACCGCATTGCATCCATCTTGATCTTGTGATCATCGACGACATCCGCAACATGCAACTCCAATATCATCTTCTCGTCCACAATTTTTTTTATTTTTTCCTTCAAGAATTTGTTTTCTTCTTCAACTAAATTTAACCTCTCGACAATAGGGTCCATCTTGATCTTGTGATCATCGATAACTTCCGCAACATGGAACTCCAATTCCATCTTCTCCTCCTCCATTTTTTCCAATTTTTTCTTTAACGAAATGTTTTCCTCTTCAACTAAATTTAACCTCTCCACAAGAGGGTCGGTTGGAATTTCCGGTTCAACTACCTCGTAGTCATAATAAAACATCTATGCATGTCAGGTTGGTCGGCATAACTATCATAAGCACTAAAACAAATAGTTATAAATTAAAGATAATATACCACATCCGAATCGTAGACCGGACGAGGGCCCACGTGGGCGGATATCAAAACCATCGCACTATATAATAACAAGCAATAATAAACGTAAGAAAATTAGACAAATATCTATCTAAAGCAATAATAAAAGTAAGAAAAGCATGGACATAACAAGAGGCTCACCACGGTGGTGCCGGTGACGAGATCGGCGGGGGCGATCGACGGCGGCGAAGACGGGGACGGGACGTGACGGACCGCTAAACCTAGACAAATCTCGGAGAAAATAGAGCTTCGAGAGGAGAAAAGCTTAACTAGTGTGGCTCGGGCATTCCACCGAACACGTTGTGTGCATAGGGGGTGAGCTAGAGCACCACTAACCCCTCTCCCCCTCGGCCAGAAAAAAAAACAGAGCAGTGAGCTCTGCTCTTGAGTGAGGGGGTTTATATAGGCAACTCACTGGTCCCGGTTGGTGCTACAAACCGGGACTAAAGGGGAGCCTTTGGTCCCGGTTCATAACACCAACCGGGTCCAATAGTGGTGGGCCAGGAGCAAGAGCCATTGGTCCCGGTTTTTAGCTCCAACCGGGACTAATATGTCCAGACGAACCGGGACCAATGGCCCACGTGGCCCGGCCGGCCCCCTAGGCTCACGAACCGGGTCCAGTACCCCCATTGGACCCGGTTCTAGATTGAACCGGGGCTAATGGGCTGGACCAATGCCCTGGTTTCTACTAGTGCCACTTCGCCATCGCCCTACTTCGCCGCCGTCTCCTGCCGACGTCGACGCCCCTGGAGCAACCAGAGCTGCGCGCCGTCGACGCCACCGGAGCTGCCCCCAATGCCACAGGAGCCGCGTGGCCCCATCAACGCTATCGGAGCCGCCCTCACCGCCACCGGAGCTACCCTCGACGCCCCTGCCTCCCTCGCTAGCACTGCCTCCCTCGCCATCACCGGAGATGCCCCTGCCTCCCTCGCCACCACTGCCTCCCTTGCCACCACCGGAGCCATCCTCTGTAAGCCCCCACCCCTCCTCTCTCTCTCATGCATAGCACAAACATTTTACAAGAAACTAGCTAGCTAGGTTAACTAGTTTACTTAGGTTAATTATCTAGATTAGTGCAAAATTTTAGTTAGGGCTTTGACAGTGAACTAGCTAGTTTCACTAGTTTAACTAGTTTAATTAGGTTAATTATCTAGGTTAGTGCAAAAAAAATTGTTAGGGCTTTGACAAAGAACTGCCTAGGATAAGTAGTTTAGTTAGGTTAATTATCTATGTTAGTGAAAAAATTAGTTAGGGCTTTGACAAAGAAATAGCTAGGTTAACTTGTTTAATTAGGTTAATTATCTAAGTTAGTGCAAAATTTTAGTTAGGGCTTTGACAGAGAACTAGCTAGGTTAACTAGTTTAATTAGGTTAAATATCTAGGAAAACTAGGTTAACTAGCTAGGTTAACTAACTAGGTTAACTAGGTAGGTTAATAAGATTCATTTGGTTCGTTAGACTAATTAACAAGCATTTAGCTAAAAATAAAAAATAGAATTGATGTTATATGATATATGTCATTGATGTTCATTTGCATATTCCATTATTGTTGATTATATCTTTTCATTGAACTGGTCATGTTATATCTTTTCATTGAAGTGGTTCGATTGTGCCCAAGTGGCCTTTTGTTGTTTCTAGGGAATGAAGCCGACTGGCCTATGTTTTGCCGGAATGTTGATTCATTTCCGTTCTGGCAAATTTCACGTGCTCGATTTGTCCACTTTTTAGCAAAGGTCATGCCGAAATTTTTGTGAATTTCGGCATGACTTGTTCTACAAACTAGGACATATCTTTTGGGGAACGTAGTATTTTAAATTTTTCCTACGATCACGCAAGATCTATCTACCAGATGCATAGCAACGAGACGGAAGAGCGTGTCTACGTACCCTCGTAGATCGGAAGCGGAAGCGTCAAGTGGCGCGGTTGATGTAGTCGAACATCTTCATGATTCAACCGATCAAGTACCGAACGTACGGCACCTCCGTGTTCAGCACACGTTCAGCTTGATGACGTCCCACGAGCTCTTGATCCAGTTGAGCTTCATGGGAGAGTTTCGTCAGCACGACGGCGTGGTGACGGATATGATGTATCTACCGGCGCAGGGCTTCTCCTAAGTACTGCGATGGTATGACCGAGGTGTGTTTCTGTGGAGGGGGGCACCGCACACGGCTGGAACAATTCAACTTGTGTCTCTTTGGGTGCCCCCCTGCCCCCGTATATAAAGGAGCAAGAGGGGAGGGCCAGCCGGCCTCCTATGGTGCGGCTAGGGCAATCCTACTAGGAATAGGATTGCAATCCTATTCCTAGTAGGAGTCCATCAAGAAGGAAGAGAGGGAGAGGAAAAGAGGGAGAGGTGGCGCCCCCCAATCCTAGTCCAACTAGGATCCCTAGGTGGGGCGCCGGCCAGCCTCTATGGGCTGCCTCTCTCCTTTCCTCAAGGCCCACTATGGACCATCCCCCCTCGTAGGGGGTTCCGGTAACCCCCTCCGGCAATCCAGTTAAATCCGAAACTTTTCCGGAACACTTCCGGTGTCCGAATATAGTCGTCCAATATATCAATCTTTATGCCTCGGACATTCCGAGACTCCTCGTCATGTCCGTAGTCTCATCCGGGACTCCGAACTACCTTCGGTACATCAAAACTCATAAACTCATAATATCGATCGTCATCAAACGTTAAGCGTGCGGACCCTACGGGTTCGAGAACTATGTAGACATGACCGAGACTCATCTCCAGTCAATAACCAATAGCGGAACCTAGATGTTCATATTGGCTCCTACATATTCTACGAAGATCTTTTTATCGGTCAAACCGCATAACAACATACGTTGTTCCTTTTGTCATCGGTATGTTACTTGCCCGAGATTCGATCGTCGGTATCTCTATACCTAGTTCAATCTCGTTACCGGCAAGTCTCTTTACTCGTTCCGTAACACATCATCTCGTGACTAACTCATTCGTCTTTTGCTCGCAAGGCTTATTGTGATGTGTGTTACCGAGAGGGCCCAGAGATACCTCTCCGACACTCGAAGTGACAAATCCTAATCTTGATCTATGCCAACACCACGAATACTTTCGGAGACACCTGTAGAGCATCTTTATGATCACCCAGTTACGTTGTGACGTTTGATAGCACACAAGGTGTTCCTACGGTATTCGGGAGTTGCATAATCTCATAGTCATAGGAACATGTATAAGTCATGAAGAAAGCAATAGCAGTAAAACTAAACGATCATAATGCTATGCTAACGAATGGGTCTTGTCCATCACATCATTCTCCTAATGATGTGATCCCGTTGATCAAATTACAACTCATGTCTATGGCTAGGAAACATAACCATCTTTGATCAATGAGCTAGTCTAGTAGAGGCATACTAGGGACGTACTGTTTTGTCTATGTATCCACACATGTACTAAGTTTCCGTTTAATACAATTCTAGCATGAATAAAAGACATTTATCATGATATAAGGAAATACAAATAACATCTTTATTATTGCCTCTAGGGCATATTTCCTTCAGTCTCCCACTTGAACTAGAGTCAATAATCTAGATTACAAAGTGATGATCCTCACACCCATGGAGTCCTGGTGCTGATCATGTTTTGCCCGTGGAAGAGGTTTAGTCAACGGGTCTGCAACATTCAAATCCGTATGTATTTTGCAAATCTCTATGTCTCCCTCCTTCACTAGATCGCAGATGGTATTGAAGCGTCTTTTGATGTGCTTTGTTCTCTTGTGAAACCTGGATTCCTTCGCCAAGGCTATTGCTCCAGTGTTGTCACAAAAGATTTTGATTGGACCCGATGCACTAGGTATAAAACCTAGATCGGATATGAACTCCTTCATCCAGACTCCTTCATTTGCTTCTTCCGAAGAAGCTATGTATTCCGCTTCACACGTAGATCCCGCCACGACGCTCTGCTTGGAACTGCACCAACTGACAGCTCCACCGTTCAATAAAAATACATATCCGGTTTGTGACTTAGAGTCATCCGGATCAGTGTCAAAGCTAGAATCGACGTAACCGTTTACGACGAGCTCTTTGTCACCTCCATACATGAGAAACATATCCTTAGTCCTTTTCAGGTATTTCAGGATGTTCTTGACCGCTGTCCAGTGATCCACTCCTGGATTACTTTGGTACCTCCCTGCTAAACTTATAGCAAGGCACACATCAGGTCTGGTACACAGCATTGCATACATGATAGATCCTATGGCTGGGGCATAGGGAATGACTTTCATTTTCTCTCTATCTTCTGTAGTGGTCGGGCATTGAGTCTTACTCAACTTCATACCTTGTAATACAGGCAAGAACCCTTTCTTTGACTGATCCATTTTGAACTTCTTCAAAATCTTATCAAGGTATGTGCTTTGTGAAAGTCCAATTAAGCGTCTTGATCTATCTCTATAAATTTTGATTCCTAATATATAAGCAGCTTCACCGAGGTCTTTCATTGAAAAACTCTTATTCAAGTATCCTTTTATGCTATCCAGAAATTCTATATCATTTCCAATCAACAATATGTCATCCACATATAATATTAGAAATGCTACAGAGCTCCCACTCACTTTCTTGTAAATACAGGCTTCTCCAAAAGTCTGTATAAAACCATAAGCTTTGATCACCTCATCAAAGCGTATATTCCAACTCCGAGATGCTTGCACCAGTCCATAGATGGATCGCTGGAGCTTGCACACTTTGTTAGCACCTTTCGGATCGACAAAACCTTCTGGTTGCATCATATACAACTCTTCTTTGAGATATCCGTTCATGAATGCAGTTTTGACATCCATTTGCCAGATCTCATAATCATAAAATGCGGCAATTGCTAACATGATTCGGACAGACTTAATCATCACTACAGGTGAGAAAGTCTCATCGTAGTCAACTCCTTGAACTTGTCGAAACCCTTTCGCAACAAGTCGAGCTTTGTAAACAGTAACATTACCGTCTGCGTCGGTCTTCCTCTTGAAGATCCATTTATTTTCGATGGCCTGCCGATCATCGGGCAAGTCAACCAAAGTCCATACTTTGTTCTCATACATGGATCCCATCTCAGATTTCATGGCCTCAAGCCATTTTGCGGAATCTGGGCTCATCATCGCTTCTTCATAGTTCGTAGGTTCATCATGGTCTAGTAACATGATTTCCAGAACTGGGTTGCCGTACCACTCTGGTGCGGAACGTACTCTGGTTGATCTACGACGTTCAGCAGAAACTTGATCTGAAGTTTCATGATCATCATCATTAACTTCCTCATTGATTGGTGTAGGAATAACTGGAATAATTTTCTGTGATGTACTACTTTCCAATTCAGGAGAAGGTACAATTACCTCATCAAGTTCTACTTTCCTCCCACTCACTTCTTTCAAGAGAAACTCCTTCTCTAGAAAGGATCCATTCTTAGCAACGAATATCTTGCCTTCGGATCTGTGATAGAAGGTGTACCCAACGGTCTCTTTTGGGTATCCTATGAAGACACATTTCTCCGACTTGGGTTCGAGCTTATCAGGTTGAAGCTTTTTCACATAAGCATCGCAGCCCCAAACTTTAAGAAACGACAACTTTGGTTTCTTGCCAAACCATAGTTCATAAGGTGTCGTATCAACGGATTTAGATGGTGCCCTATTTAACGTGAATGCAGCTGTCTCTAAAGCATAACCCCAAAACAATAGTGGTAAATCGGTAAGAGACATCATAGATCGCACCATATCCAATAAAGTACGGTTACGACGTTCGGACACACCATTACGCTGTGGTGTTCCAGGTGGCGTGAGTTGTGAAACTATTCCACATTGTTTCAAATGAAGACCAAACTCGAACTCAAATATTCTCCTCCACGATCAGATCGTGGAAACTTTATTTTCTTGTTACGATGATTCTCTACTTCACTCTGAAATTCTTTGAACTTTTCAAATGTTTCAGACTTGTGCTTCATTAAGTAGATATACCCATATCTGCTCAAATCATCAGTGAAGGTTAGAAAATAACGATACCCGCCGCGAGCTTCAACACTCATTGGCCCACATACATCAGTATGTATGATTTCCAATAAATCTGTTGCTCGCTCCATAGTTCCGGAGAACGGAGTTTTAGTCATCTTGCCCATGAGGCATGGTTCGCAAGCACCAAGTGATTCATAATCAAGTGATTCTAAAAGTCCATCACTATGGAGTTTCTTCATGCGTTTTACACCAATATGACCTAAACGGCAGTGCCACAAATAAGTTGCACTATCATTATTAACCTTGCATCTTTTGGTTTCAATATTAAGAATATGTGTATCACTACAATCGAGATCCAATAAGAATAGACCACTCGTCAAGGGTGCATGACCATAAAAGATATTATTCATAAAAATAGAACAACCATTATTCTCTGATTTAAATGAATAACCGTCTCGCAACAAATAAGATCCAGATATAATGTTCATGCTCAACGCTGGCACCAAATAACAATTATTTAGGTCTAAAACTAATCCCGAAGGTAGATGTAGAGGTAGCGTGCTGACGGCGATCACATCGACTTCGGAACCATTTCCCACACGCATCGTCACCTCGTCCTTAGCCAATCTTCATTTAATCCGTAGTCCCTGTTTCGAGTTACAAATATTAGCAACCGAACCGGTATCAAATACCCAGGTACTACTACGAGCATTTAGTAAGGTACACATCAATAACATGTATATCACATATACCTTTGTTCACCTTGCCATCCTTCTTATCCGCCAAATACTTGGGGCAGTTCCGCTTCCAGTGTCCAGTCCCCTTGCAGTAGAAGCACTCAGTTTCAGGCTTGGCTCCAGACTTGGGTTTCTTCGTGAAAGTAGCAACTGTTTTGCTATTCTTCTTGAAGTTCCCCTTCTTTCCCTTGCCCTTTTTCTTGAAACTAGTGGTCTTGTTAACCATCAATTTATGAGGTTACACCTTTCCTAGTGGGAGGAAAGTAGTAATAGGACTTGAGGTTCGGTATTGTTATAGTACTCGCTCTTGTCATCCTTGTGCTTACTCCGCGCAGGTGCCAGCTTCCACGACTAAATGTATGAGAGCGGCTTCTTCAACTTGTCCTCCTACAATGTCAAACAGAAGTTAGCCATACATAAGAACCTGATGGTAAATAGAAGAATAAGAATGTATCATGTATATAGATATACTTGGATGGCCTTCTAGCCCCAGTGGTTCCTATTTCCTTGGTCGTGTGTTCAGTCGTTTCCACAATTAGCCCAGTTTTTTGTGTGCTCATGGCTGCAAACTATGCATCCTCCCCGAGCCACCTATCCACCAAAATTATACATACGTTGGAGACGTAGCATTCTTCTTCTTCGCTTATATTTATATTTTTGCACCGTCTAGCCCAATTATGACATCTTAGATGATTCTCCGTGACTTGTAGGTGGCGAAAGCAGCTGCTGCATACTTGATAAGCTTGTGTGGCAGTGGGTAAACCCCCTC
>LR738715.1:892378578-892409741 GCA_902687465.1 Secale cereale
CCCCCCCCCCCCCACAAAGTATGGTCTTCATTGCGGTTGATTTTGTTCTTCATGTCATAGTAGTGAAGGACGATCAGCCTGCCGACAACATCAGCCAAAGAGTCAAATATCTTTTTCTTGCATGGGTCTCTTCATTCCACCGGAATATCAATGTAGTTGTCGGAGTTGATCTCCAAACCAGATAGTTGAAGCTTGTTTTGTTTCCTTCAATGGCGAATCCGACGAAGGTATACTCATCATTCATGAGGAAAGTTTCCAGTTCCATTGGCATGGAAGTTGTTTGTATAGACTAAATATAGTGAAACTTTACCAGTTATAGAGTACCACCCAATGTTTTTTATTTTTAGAACTGAACTGCAATATGAAACAATGAATCCGTTGCAGTAAGTAGTTGCTAATACTTTTTACAACATGACTAGTAAATCTCATAATAGATTCCAGAAATAAATGCATGTTTGTTGTCTTGAATTGAAATTCATACATGATTCAGATAGATTGGACTATGATCTTTTTATCTCCAAATTCATAAAGGATCGAAAGTAGGTAGTAATAGTACAATTTTCTATTGTTCAGGCAGATACTTTGTACTTAGTAAAATAAAATGAAACTATGTGTATTCCTAGATATCACTTAATTCAAGAATTAAACACATGAGTTACATGGAGCCAACCAAAAATTGTCGATGAATTCCTATGCCATGCTTTAAAAATGAGAACCCTAGTTTATATAAGGGCACTTCCGATGAAGAAAATTAAAAATCCATATTGACAACCAAGAGTACAAATTGATAATTACTGTCACATGTCTTTAGCCGCAGAGATGTGGTAGACAAGGCACTCTTGTTCTACGCGTAGCTAGACCACTGTTGCCCGTTGTGGCTTCACTTAGTGTATGTACGCGACATCAATGCCGACTGGTTTGATGGGCATTCCGCTGAGCTTCCTCCTGAGCGTGGACAACATCTTGTCCACATCTCGACCCTTGCTTGTGCAAACGACGTGGACCTTGTGGTTGCCATGGAGCTCGACGTCGTGGAGCTCCCTAGTGTACGTGTGGTGCTGCTTCTACAGAGGTGCATCCGCGTGGCTCTCCTATGCTCTCTCGCGTTTATTTTGGTGACAAAGGTTAGTGAAAGGAAGTGGGGAGAAGAAGCAACAATTGGTTTTTTGGGGATGAAGCAGTTGTAATTTTGCTCTTCTTATGGTGGTTTTTTCCAGGACGTGGGAGTGGTGGAGGGGTTGGAAGCATGGTGGGGTTGTGGTTACAGTTATGTGGAAAATACAGAGATGTTCTACGATGTGGAGGCTGTGTTAGTGCGTTCGTAATCCGCCTTATTTTTTCGTGACAACTTCAGATAGGAACGCAACTATCAGAAATGAGATGATTGTGTTTTTGGTGAATTTTCTTACTAAGTGCACTGCTTGGATATCATGGTAGAATTGCCTATGTCCGTCAATTGTACTGCATGCAACTGATTTTATTCTTCATATATTGTATTAGATCAGATCTCAAGATTTATACAGATGTAAGCACACTGCTTTTTTGATGGAGTGCATTTTTATTTTCTTATTTTTATAGATGATAGTTATACAATTTTTGTGGCGGTGGAGGGTTGTGTGTAGGGGTACTGGACTCTTTGCTTAAATAACCGGGCTACATTCTTTATTGTAACTGAACTATAATATAGTAGAACGGGAACTGTATTCCAATACTTCCTGCTTCAACACAACGAACTTCATTGTTGTAGGCCACGGACTGCATTTGTATGTTGACTTGTGACTTCCTGTATTTATTTATGAGAGCAAATTCTAGTTTCTCGCAATGCCCACACACTTTTTTTTTTGTTTATTCATTTTAAAAACTTTTAAATTTTTCTTTCAGTTTTATTTTATTTTATTTTTCTTTTTGTAGTCACTATTTTATTTTAGACGGTTGTGGTATTTTAACCACTGTCACGTGTTGGGCGTGCGTTGGGGAGCGAAGAAGCATTGAACCCAAGTAGGTCCGCCGACACGGCAGATTCGCGGTGCGCTGTGTGTACGCGCTAAGGTTTAGTCCCACCTCGCACGCCGAGAGCGCCCGCGACCAGTTTATAAGCCCGGGTGAGGCAACCCTTTCGAACTCCTCTAGTTATTGATCGGTCACTTATACACGGCGCTCGTTCCACTATTACCCTGACCTGTGGGCCCCTGTGTGCCGGGTCACACGCATCGTGGCTCAGAACGGACTCGCCTACATATAACTGTGGGGCCAGACTTAGTATGTCAATGGCTGGAGCCTGGTTGCACCTGGGCGGTCAATATTTTTTTTATTTTTGTACTGCAAGTATTTTTTTACACTGCATGTACTTGCGTATTTCGTATGCACTATTTTTACTACTTGTACCAACGTTGCGCACTGCACCGCGTGTACTAAGTCTATGTCTTGTGCACAGCACGAAAGTGCATGCACTTTCTCATGTGCTTCATTTAAGCATGTACTGCATCGCATTTACACACCTTGTGCACTGCCTGATATTACTTTTGTGTAATGTCATCTTTGTTTACAATCGTTTACGAATTATACTTTTTGAGAAATGAGTTGGGTTTAGTTGCAGTCAAAGTACACCTTATGTTGGTCTTCCTTTTTCTTCGTAACATAAGTTTTATTAATTTTCCTTCATTCTTGGTAACATAAGTTTTATTAACTCTCATTTAATTTTCACTTTTATTTTCTGCGTGGCAAACTTCTAAACTTTCCTTGCAGTTCATTTCCCCTGTAGCCGCAACATCTCTCCTACCTCCAGCCTCCCTTTCTTTCTTTTCATTTTCTAGGGTTTTTGCGATGGCTCCAGGCCCGTGCGTGAACCTCTCCTGCTGTGGCCATGGTTGTGGTGTGCTGACGCACTGCGATTGCTCAGCTTGCTCGCAAGCTCGTCGTGATGGCTGGGGGAGGGCAAGATCTTGTGCCGAGCTGGGCGAGCGGAGCATCTTGCATATGGCATAGTTTCCACGGAGGGATTGGATCTACACCATATCAATGTCGTAGCATTCTATTCCACCATGCTTCGTCGTGGCCTTAGCCGCACAATTCCTTTTGTCCATCAGCTTATACCCACATACGTGGAGACTCACTACTAGATGGTAATTTTCGTTTGATCTGATTTTTTATTTTTGACTTTTATTATTTTGTATAATTCCATACTAGTCTGAACTTCTAGTACTTTAGGAGCGCACTACTTTTGTTTATTGAAGTGTACTGCACGGTGTTCTCTTATCTTGTTTTTATTTTTTTTCCTTCTATGTATGGAGCTCGTGTTTGTTTGTATGTACTATGATCCTCGATGAATATAGAGTTCATACTACATGGTTACAAGATGTGAACAACATGGGTATGAGATAGACACTACTAGTTTGCACAATTTTTCCAATTTATGAAGTATCCATGCTATTATGTTATCCATCTTAGATGTTTTATATATATTTATATGCTATTTTGTAAGATTTTTTGGACTGGCCTATTAATCTAGAGCCCAGTGCCAGCTTCTGTTTTTTTCTTTGTTTTTTACTTTTACATAAAAGGAATACCAAACGGAGTCCAATTGACATTCCAATTTTTGATGATTTTTTATGAACCAAAAGAGTCTCGGGCTATCCACGAGGGTGGGGGGCGCGCCCACCCCCCTGGGCATGGGCCCCTATCTCGTGGACAACTCACAGACCCCCTGGATGTGAGACCGACGCCAAAAATTCCTATAAATACAGAAACCTCCAAAAAATAACCTAGATCGGAAGTTCCGCCGCCGCAAGCTTCTGTAACCATGAGAAATCGATCTAGGCCCTCTCTGGCACCCTAACGGAGGGGACCATCATCACCGGAGGCCATGGAGGAGGATATCGGAGGGGCCATCATCACCATGAAGGCCAAGGACCAGAGGGAGAACCTCTCCCCATCGATCTAGGGGGGGAGGCCATGGAGGAGGAAGCACAAGGGGGAGAACCTCTCCTCCTCTCTCTCGGTGGCGCCAGAGTGCCATCGGGAGGGGAATAATTGCCGCGGTGATCGTCTTCATCAACATCACCATCCTCATCTCTTTTACGCGGTCCACTCTCCCGCACCCCGCTGTAATCCCTACTTGAACATGGTGCTTTATGCCACATATTAAGATCTAATGATGTGTTGCCCTCCTATGATGTTTTGAGTAGATATCCTTTGTCTTTGGGTTGATTGATGATCTAGATTGGTACGAGTTGTATGTTTTATTTTGGTGCTGTTCTATGGTGCCCTCCGTGTCACGCAAGCGTGAGGGATTCCCGCTGTAGGGTGTTGCAATACGTTCATGATTCGCTTATAGTTGGTTGCTTGAGTGACAGAAGCATAAACCCGAGTAAGGGGATTGTTGCGTATGAAATAAAGGGGACTTGATGCTTTAATGCTATGGTTGGGTTTTACCTTAATGATCTTTAGTAGTAGCGGATGCTTGCTAGAGTTCCAATCATAAGTGCATATGATCCAAGAAGAGAAAGTATGTTAGCTTATGCCTCTCCCTCGTATGAAATTGCAATGACGACTACCGGTCTTGTTAACAATTGCCTAGGACAATTCAGCACACCGATCCATCATTATTCCACACTCGCTTTTTATAATATTTAGTAATATATTCTAACCTTATGATAACAACACCTACTTTTATATTTTAGGTGTCCTATATCATGCAAAGTTATCCTCTTCATACCCACAACGTAGTTTTATTTCTCGTTTCTAGTTGGAAGCAAACGTTCGGTGTACGTAGAATAGTATCAGTGGCATATAGGACTTGAGAGAATATTGATCTTACCTGTAGCTCCTTGTGGGTTCGACACTCCATACTTATCACATCCACCATTGGGAATTGCTACGATGATTCCCTGCACTTGGGGACCATCAAGCTCTTTTCTGGCGCCGTTGCCGGGGAGCAATAGTGTGGGGTTGATATTCTCGTGTGTGCTTGTTTGCTTTCTTCACTAAGTAGATTTTGTTTTTACTTTTTGTTTCTATTTAATTGTGGGTGAAACATACAATTTTTTTAAAGAATGAAAATACAAAAAAAAATTACTTGCCTCTTATGCCTAAAAAGTTTTTCAAAAAAGAGAAGTGATTGGAAAGTTATGCATTGAAGAAGTGAGGGTCAACCTTGAGCACTTGTTTTCATGCTCACGGAAACAATGTAGAATTTTTCATGGAAGTTTGTCTGTAAATAATTATCCCCTTGTATATATCCATTGTATTATAAAAATAATGTGCCAAGCTTTGGTTTTACAATGATTAGATTGCTTGTTTTCTTTGTGTAGAACAAAAAAAAGAAACTTTGGCTATAGCGTGTGATTTTAGATTTTTTACTGGAAGGTCAAATGGGTCTGAAACTTTTTGCACATTACATCTGTACAAAATTTTCAAATTGTCATATTTTTTAGAATTTCTTAGAGTTACAGAAATTTACTAAACTTACAGATTACTACAAACTGTCCTGTTTTTGACAGATTCTGTTTTCTATGTGTTGATCGCTTATTTTGATGAATCTATGGGTAGTATTGGGGGGTATGAACCATGGTGAAGTTGGAATACAATAGATAAAGTTCTAATATGAAATTGGAATAAGTTTTCAATAGTACCTAAAGGTAGTGATTTGGTTTATTATACTAACGGATCTCACAAAGTTGTTGTTAAAGTTTTGTGTGGATTAAGTGTTCGAAGATCGAGGAGCAATCAATATGAGAAGAATAAAGAGAGGCAAGAGTTCATGCTTGGGGATGCCCAAGGCACCCCAAGTAAATATTTCAAGGATACTCAAGCATCTAAGCTTGGGGATGCCCCGGTTGGCATCCCATCTTTCTTCTTCAACAATTATCGGTATACCACGGTTTTTGTTGTGTTCACATGATTTGTGTCCCTTGTGTTTTTATTTTTTTTCTTTAAGAACCATGCTATTATGAGATAGCCCTTCGTTGATTTATATAATTCTTCATGTGCTTCACTTATATCTTTTGAGTATGATCTTATAGAATGATCTTTGTGCTTCACTTAAATCTTTTGAGTACAGTTTTATAGAATGCTTCGTGTACGCTTCACTTATATATTTTGAGCTTGGATATTTGCTAGTAGATATTAATCCTCGAATACTCCATGAACTTCAGTTATATCTTTTCGGGTATGAATAATAATATCATCTAAAATGGATTTGGAAGAGTGTCAACTTTAGTTAGTAATGATTCCACTATTTCGAGTTTGCTCCCACTATTCCGAATGAGAAGAATTTTGCTTATGTGGAGAGTAGTAAAATTTATATTCTTGTAGATCATGAAAAGAATGCTTTATGTGATCGATATATTGTTGAACCCATTCATGATGCTACTGAATTTTTTTATGAGGGAGGAATACATGCTTGTAGAAGTTGCAATAATATCAAGTTTCCTCTCTATGTGCTTAAAGTTTTGAAGCTATACTTGTCTTGCCTTCCTATCCTAGTTGATTCTTGTTCCTATAAATTATGTGCTCACAAAATCCCTAGGCACAGGAAGTGGGTTAGATTTAAATATGCTAGTCATATTCTTCATGATGCTCTCTTTATGTTTCAATTCTTATCTTTTATGTGAGCATCATTGAAATCATCATGCCTAGCTAAAAGGCATTAAAGAAAAGCGCTTGTTGGGAGACAACCCAATATTTACCGTTATTGTTTTTGTGCGTTTACATGATTAAGCTACTGTAGTTATCATGTTTTATAGATTTTGTTTCATTAAAGTGCCAAGTAAGACCTTTGGGAAGACTTGGGTGAAAGTTAATGTGATCTTGCTGTAAAACAAACAGAAACTTTGCGCTCACGGGATTAGCTGCCATTTTTTTACAGAAGAGTACTTTTGAGTTGATTCTTTTTGAAGAAGATTAGTAGACAAATTCCTCACGTCCACCAATTTATTTCATAATTTTTAGAGTAGCAGAAGTATGGTTGTTGTTCAGATCATTAGAGACTATTCTGTTTCTGACAAAATCTGTTTTCATTGCATAGTTTGCTTGTTTTCTAGTTTCTATGGCTTATATTTCTTAATATAAATTGTAGAAATGATATGGTACAGTAGACATTGTGTGAGAACAATTATGAACCTTGTCTTTGACAGTACCAAAGTGAATGGTTTACTCTTTATCATACTAACCTATCTCACGAAGTTACGTTAAGTTTTGTGTGGTTGCAGTTTTCAAGCTTTGGGTGAGATATCAATATGAGGAGAATAAGGAGTGGAAAGACCCTAACCTTGGGGATTCCAAAGGCATCCCAATGTAATATTCAAGGAAGACTCAAGCGCCTAAGCTTGGGGATGCCCCGGAAGGCATCCCCTCTTTCGTCTTCAAGACTATCGGTATACCTTACTCGGAGCTATATTTTTATTCATTACATGATATGTGTTTTGCTTGGAGCGTATTTTCAATTTTACTTGATGTTGGAATAAAATCATTGAATCTGAAATCTTTAATGAAAAAGGATCCTCCCATGGCTAGTTAATTATTTGACTACTCAGTGTCCTTCACTTATATCTTTTGGAGTAGTTTGTCATTTACTCACGTGCTTCACGTACATCCTATGAGTAAATGGTTGAATGAATTGAATATCATAAATCTGAATTTACATATGTTTCATATGCTTATACCATGGGGAGTAATGACTTCACACAAAATAAGTATAGGTAGTAAACTTATTGAAAGTTAGCAAACGGAGAATTGGTCACTTGAACAATTCATGAAAGAATATTGAAGGAAGAGATATTTCACATATAAATATACTATCTTGGACATCTTTTGTAATTGTGAGCACTCATTAAAATATGACATGTTGAAAGGTTGATGTTGGACAAGGAAGACAACTTAATGGGTTATGTTTTCCTATATCCGAAACGTTATATTGTCTTGGATCATCCAACATGTTGGGCTTGCCTTTCCCTCTCATGCTAGCCCAATTCTTTGCACCAAGTAGAAATACTACTTGTGCTTCCAAACATCCCTTAAACCAGTTTTGCCATGAGAGTCCAGCATACCTACATAAGGATTGAGTAAGATTCTTCAAGTAAGTTGTCATCGGCGCATGCAATAAAAATTGCTTTCTAAATATGTATGATATATTAGTGCGAAGAAAATAAGCTTTATACGAACTTGTGATAGGGAAGAAATAAAAGCGACGTCCTGCATAATAAAGGTCTTTATCACAAGCGACCGTATAAAGTGATGTTCTTTTGCATTAAGATTTTGTGCATCCAACCATAAAAGCGCATGACAACCTCTGCTTCCCTCTGCGAAGGGCCTATCTTTTACTTTTATCTTCTACCATTATACAAGAGTCATGGTGATCATCACCTTTCCTTTTTACACTTTTTCCTTTGGCAAGCACTTTGTGTTGGAGCGATCCGGATATATATATCCACTTGGATGTAGGTTTTCATAAATTATTATTGTTGACATTACCCTTAAGGTAAAAGGTTGGGAGGCGAAACTATAAGCCCCTATCTTTCTCTGTGTCCAATTAAAATTTTGAACCCATAAATATCACATGAGTGTTAGCAATTGTGTAAGATTAAATGATAGCTAAGTATGTGGAGTTTGCTGAATCAAAGCTCTTACATAGACCCTTCCCGAAAATAAGATGAATTGCAATTGTTTGATGACTAAGAGCACTGTTTGTTAGTTTTCAAGAAAGTTTATGATCTATACTTTAACATGTGAATAGCTTGTTACTTGATCATGAAATGTTTTATGATATGAGCTACTGTTATGACACATAATGATGCTAGAAAAAGTGATTGAAATTATCATTGATCAAACTTGTGCACCTGCTAGCATTCACACTTCATAAATTATTTCTTTTATCATTTACCTACTCGAGGATGAGCGGGAATTAAGCTTCGGGATGCTGCTACGTCTCCAACATATCTATAATTTATGAAGTATGCATGCTATTATATTATCCATATTATATATTTTATATACATTTATATGCTATTTTATAAGATTTTTGGGACTAATCTATTAACCTAGAGCCCAGTGCCAGCTTCTGTTTTTTCCTTGTTTTTGAGTTTTACAGAAAAGGAATACCAAACGTAGTCCAATTGACGTGCCAATTTTTGATGATTTTTTATGGACCAAAAGAAGCCCGTGGAGTAAAAGAGTTGGGCCAGAACAGTCTCGGGCTGTCCACAAGGGTGGGGGTCGCGCCCACCCCCCTGGGCGTGGGCCCCTATCTCGTGGACGACTCGGAGACCCCCTGGACGTGAGACCGACGCCAAAAATTCCTATAAATACAGAAACCTCCAAAAAATAACCTAGATTGGAAGTTTCGCCGCCGCACTGTAACCACGAGAAATCAATCTAGGCCCTCTCTGACACCCTGCCGGAGGGGGCCATCATCACCGGAGGCCACGGATGAGGATACCGGAGGGTCCATCATCGCCATGAAGGCCAAGGACCAGAGGGAGAACCTCTCTCATCTAGGGGGGAGGCCATGGAGGAGGAAAAGCACAAGGGGGAGAACCTCTCCTCCTCTCTCTCGGTGGCGCCAGAGTGCCATCGGAAGGGGAATCATCGCCGCGGTGATCGTCTTCATCAACATCACCATCCTCATCTCTTTTACGCGGTCCACTCTCCCGCACCACACTGTAATCCCTACTTGAACGTGGTGCTTTATGCCACATATTATGATCCAATAATGTGTTGCCATCCTATGATGTTTTGAGTAGATGTCCTTTGTCTTTGGGTTGATTGATGATCTAGATTGGTACGAGTTGTATGTTTTATTTTGGTGTTGTCCTATGGTTCCCTCCATGTCGCGCAAGCGTGAGGGATTCCCCGTGTAGGGTGTTGCAATACGTTCATGATTCGCTTATAGTGGGTTGCTTGAGTGACAGAAGTATAAACCCGAGTAAGGGGATTGTTGCGTATGGGATAAAGGGGACATGATATGTATGTAAGCATCGATCATAGAAAATGCATTGCAAGCAATTATATAACAATATATATCATTGGTCGATGGGCTGTACGAAAAATCGGCATGACCTTTGCTAGTAATTCAACATACTGAGAGCTAGAAATGAAACGGAACTTAATCAACGTTTCCCAAAACATTGGCACTCCTTGTGTACACATGCATCATGAACAACTAGTATATACTTTTAGTTGTACATGTACACTATCTAATAATTAGTATTAATTTTTCTAGTATAAATAATATGATACGCCCTAAATATCTACATCTTCAATTTACATCTACAACAAACAATATCTACAGCCAAAAAATGTATATCTAGTACTAACACTTTATACAATAAAAGAGAAAGATGTGGTTTACCGGGGCGAACGGAGAAGATGTGAAGGGATGAGGACGATGCCAGCGGATGTTGAGGACGGCGGGGACGCGGCGGACGTTGGAGTCTGCGGACGGCGAGGGCGGC
This sequence comes from Secale cereale, assembly GCA_902687465.1. Taxonomy (NCBI): domain Eukaryota; kingdom Viridiplantae; phylum Streptophyta; class Magnoliopsida; order Poales; family Poaceae; genus Secale; species Secale cereale. The sequence continues at coordinate 892,389,027 of LR738715.1, forward strand.
GGAAGGCGAGAGCGACGGTGACGGTGTGGAAGTTCAAGGCTGGGACGGACGGCAACGACGTTGGTTGCAGCGGCGGCGGACGGTGAAGGCGATGGGTACGACAAGGACGAGGGGGCGGCACCAACCTGTTACGTGCTGGAGGGCGAGCACGACGATGGCGACGTCCAAGGCCGGCACCACAATGGCAACGGCGGCGGCGAACGAGAGACAAGGGGTGAAAATATGTGGATAAGTTAGAGATGTGAATGGTTGTGCCCGTGCGGTTCAGAAACCCTAAAATAACACTTACGAATAGTGACGGGCAAGGCGGCGCACTGCCACAACAAAGTCAAGGTGGCGGGCGTTAAATACGACCCTCCACACAACGTTAGGAACCCGCCGCTAGAAGATTTTGTAATTTTTGAACACACTTAGCGCGGGTTGGCAAAAGATAGATGTGGCGGGCGGCAGCGTGTAACCGCCAGAGCTATCTAACTGAGTAGTGGCGGGCAGCAGGTACAGCCCGCCACCGAAGGTCTTCAACCAGCGGGTTCCTTGGAGCCTATTCACTTGTGGCACTGCTACGGAAAGAGCAGCGGCGGGTGCTTTTTATTACACGCCAGTGCTACTTGTCCATAGTAGCTGTGGCGGATACCACAGTGCGCCCGTCACTCATTAGGGTTCACCTATCAGCCCTTTCCCAGTAGTGGGAGATATGCCGACGGTCATTCTATGCCTATAGCTGTTGTCTCCATAGACGGAGATATGCCGACGGCCTTCTTATGCCAACGGCCTTCAAGCCCGTCGGCATATATCCATCTATGCCAACGGCCCCGACAAAAGGCCGTCGGGCTAGAAAAGGCGCAAGGTCGTACTCCCTCTGTTTTTATTTACTCAGCATATTAGCTTTGGTCAAAGTCAAAAAATTTAAATTTTGACAAAATTTGTAGACAAAAATATTAACATATACAATAAGAAATCACTACCATTAGATTCATTATTGAGTACAATTTCATATCGTATATAATTGCGATTGTAAATATTCATATTATTTCTCATAAAGTTGGTCATAGTCAAACCTAATATGCAGATTAAATAGAAACGGAGGGAATACCACACGGACCGTGAGATGCAAATCAGATGCATAGTGAGTCATTCAGTAGTTTCACGAAAATGATCTGATGTGCTGTTGGATCTGGTGTGCCGTTGCAAACTCGGCGCGGCAGGCGCCCCCTCCAGCTTCAAGGCTCTGCAACACAGGTCGGCAGCATCTCAACGGACCCGCCGTGAAGCACCGCTGGCTGGCTTCTTTGCAACATTCGGCTTGCCACAAAGCACCATCCGGCTAGCTGCCGATCGACCTCTAGCCGTCCTGTCGCACTCTCAAGGCAGCTACGCCGGAGATGGCGGGGGATGGGGAATCGGCCGGCAGGAGCAGCGATGCTAAAGGGAAACGCTAGCTGGCTGAGGAAGACGATATAGTGGAGGACGAAGCTAGGGGAAGAGATGGGTGGCTGGGTGAGGGAAATGGCTTGAGGGCGCGTGTTTTTCCTTAATTATTTAATCCCATCCGCCCACCTCGCATGGAACGCTATATATATATGTAGCTTATACATCTGTCTGTCCCAAGCATATATACGTACATCCCAGAGCCTACTTGCTCCTGCGCGATGGCAGCCATGGCGGTCTTCGTCGCGTTCTTCGTCGCTGCGGCCTTAACAGCGGCGAGCCACGGGGACGCGGCGCTTGTTGAGCACACCTTTGTTGTAAGCTCCCTTTTTTCAGTACGTAATGTTGTAGAAACTTGTAAATAATTGATCGATTTGCTGCCATATAGGTGAGCCAGGTTAAACTAAATCGGTTGTGCAACGAGACGCTGGTCACTGTGGTGAACGGGCAATTCCCAGGTCCAGCGATAGAGGTTAATGAAGGAGACTCGGTAGCCGTTCATGTCATCAACAAGTCCCCCCATGGGATAACAATTCATTGGTAAGTATTGCATTAAGTATATTTTTCATCCTCAAACTCTTGCCAAAGTATAGAAATCGTCCCTCAACTCCAAAACCACCAAAACACAGTCCCTCAACTAACAAAACCGGATAGTTTTCGTCCCTCGAGCGGTTTTAGTACGCGGTGAACAGTAACTCGATCAACAGTAAAATCGAAACTTTGTGCAAAAACAATCAAAAAAATATGAAATTTTACAACATCGAAGATACTCTGGTGCGCAAGACCTGTGCAAAAAATCGTGATGTTTCTACATTCGAGCAGCTCGTGGCAAAGAAAACACTATAAATATTTACATCGGTGAACAATAAATAGATAAATAGCAAAAAAATCAAAAAATATGAAACTTTTTGGCATCAAAGATGCTCAGGTACGCAAGATGCGTGCAAAAATTCATGATCAAATGACATATGAGGAGCTCTAGCAAAAAAAATAGCATATTTTTTTAAAGAGCCAATTTTTTTTGCCACGAGACAATTTTTTTAAAGAGCCAATTCAAGGAAAAAAAATATGTACAATCTCCAAACACCACGAAAAATTGCATGCACGTTACGCACCCAAGCCTCTTTGATGCCAAAAAAGTTCATATATTTTTTAAATATTTTGCTATTTTTTTGAATTTACTGTTCACCGACGTACATATTTACTGTTTTTTCTTTGCCACGAGCTGCTCGAATGTTGAAACAGTACAAAATTTTGCACGCGTATTACGCACTAGAGTATCTTCGATGTTGTAAAATTTTAGATTTTTAAATCTTTTTGCTTTTTTTCGATTTTACTGTTCATCAAGTTACTGTTCACCAAGTACTGAAACCGCGCGAGGGACGAAAACTTTCCGGTTTTGATAGTTGAGGGACTGAGTTTTGGTGGTTTTGGAATTGAGGGACGATTTCTATACTTCGACGAGAGTTCGAGGACGAAAAATATACTTATCCCTTATTATTATCTAAAACATATCTACATACATATCTGGTCCATCTATCTATCTATCTTTGTATAGAGAGAGAGAGAGGGGGCGGACAAAGTCAACGATTCATTTTCCTTGATACATGCAGGCATGGAGTGAAGCTGCAACTCAACTGCTGGGCAGATGGAGCGGAGATGATAACCCAATGCCCCATCCAGCCCAACAAAAACTTCACCTACCGATTCGACGTCGTTGGCCAGGAGGGCACGCTGTGGTGGCACGCTCACGTTGGCAGTTTCCGGGCAAGCATCCATGGCGCCTTGATCATCCGGCCAAGATCCGGGGCCAGCTCATATCCGTTTCCCAGGCCTGACAAGGAGATCCCGATTGTTATAGGTTTGCAAATATAGAAAACACCAATGCTAGATGCCAAGAATCAGGTCTGCTGAACTGAAGGCGTTCTTAGAAGTTTTGCGTTTCTTGATTAATTGCAGGCGAATGGTGGGAGATGGACCTTGATCAGCTAGACAAGAACCTTAGGAACGGTCACCTTTTTGATATGCCCCGTGCAGCTACCATCAATGGGAAGCCTGGAGATCTGTACAATTGCTCTGGTAATTACTACTCCCTTCATTTTTATATACAACGCCACTATCAAAATTAAAATTTACAATTAGAAGGCCACTAACACTAATCGAGACAAAATTGATGGTGTTTGACTCGTATACTAGCAAAGTAGCACATTAATTATCTCTTGCATGCACGTGGTGTGATAAGTTTGGCTTGCATGCGCCTCATTAATCAACTAAAAGGAGTGATAGCATTGACTTGTTTTGGGTGAAACAGAAAAATATGCATTAATTAACATGATAAACAAGAAGACACACTAGCTTACAATATTGGCTTAAGCACGCATTTATTTTTGTCTTGGTACCTGTAATATGGGTTTGGTATACAAAATGGAGGGAGTAGTACTTCCTCCAGAGTATATATAATTTCAAGCGTCTCTAGCTTTAATTACTTGTAGGGTGCATTTCAGCCCAGCTTTCAGGACACTCAGTATATACAACCTGGATTTTACAGGGACCGTCAAAGACAGCAACATTCTGAACGTGGAGCATGGCAAGACATATTTGTTACGGATAGTGAACGCTGCGCTAAACTCAGAGTATTACTTGAAGATCGCCGAGCACAAGTTCACTGTGGTTGCTGCTGACGCCAACTATGTCAAACCGTACACCACAGACGTCATCGCGATCGCGCCGGGCGAGACCGTCGACGCTCTGCTTGTCGCCGACGCGCATCCTGCTGGCAGATACTACATCGTCGCCAAGGCCAACCAGCCGCCCAAGCCTGCGATCCAGATCCCAATCTTCATCTCAAGAGGGATAGTGCAATACGGTGACGGTCCAAGAAAAGTAGAAGAAGAGAAAGCTCTATCTGATAGTACTACTTCATTAATAATGGCGCCTGAAATGCCTGACGTACATGACGCGGCCACTTCCTTCTACTTCCATGGCAATTTGACGAGCTTGCAGCCTCACCCGGTGCCGGCCAACGTGCATGAGCACCTCTTCTATGCCCTTGACGGGGGCTTCTTCTGTAGAGAAGGCGAATCATCCTGCAACAATGCTACTAATATGATGGGCATGGTGAACAACGTCTCCTTCCAGCTCCCCAGAATGACACCATTGCTCCAGGCGCTCTACCACGGCAACATGAGCAGCATCGGCACGCTGCGGGAACTACCTGACAGGGCACCAAGGATGTTTAACTACAGCGAAACGGTGGAGCCGACGTCCAAGGCGACGTCCGTGAGAAGGCTGCGGTACAACGCCACGGTGGAGATCGTGTTCCAGAGCCCGGTGCTGGCGGACACATACTCTAACCCCATGCACCTCCATGGCCACAACTTCTTCGTCCTTGCGCAGGGGTTCGGACAATACGACGCCGAGAAAGACGTGGCGACGTACAATCTGGTGGATCCGCCGTTGAGGAACACCGTCCTTGTTCCGATATTCGGGTGGGCGGCCGTCCGGTTTGTCACCAACAATCCAGGTAATTATTCTCTTTTTTTGCTAATTAACCTGTGCATCTGACATTAGTTGTTGTTTCCTACATGTCTTAATTGGAGTTCCAAAATCTGAATTAATCTGGCTTATCTATGTGGAATGAACAGGTGTGTGGTTCCTGCACTGCCATTTTGGGCACCACTCGTCGTCAGGCATGGCGGCAGCAATCGTGGTGGAGAATGGTCCAACTTTGGACTCGACTCTTCCTCCGCCTCCGAAAGATTTTCCAACCTGCAACAATTACAATAGTAGACTGGCATATGAATAAGGGAAATATGTTCTTGCTTGGAGATTCACATATTTCTATGTATGTTTGAATAAAGCCTAGATTGGGTTGCCATGTCTAGAACATGAATTCTAAGGTCCGATTTGAAGTATTGTTCAACCGTGAGTTCATTATGGAAGCCTAGCATTTTTATTTTATTTTTTGAAAAGCAGGATTACCTCCGGCCTCTGCATCAGTCCATGCATGCAGCCATATTATTAGAAAGCGTAACAAAGTCTTAACATCCAAGGAAGCTCAAAATCCGAGGAAAAAAGAGAAAACAAATTTGTACAGCGCCAGAGCCGGCAAGAAAGAATAGGCTAAGATGCCTACATACCTAGCCTATTATTAGCTTGCCATCCAAATCGGCTGAAGATAGCCCGTGCTATCGTCTCCCAGCGGTTGCACCCAATTACCATTAACGCCCTGTAGTCCGCATGAGTGAATAACGACCACGTACGGATTCAGGCTATAGCTATGTAGATAACTTCAAATAATTAGTGAATTTTGTCCCGTTAAAAATCATATCATTTCTAGTGTTTCATATAGCCCATACTAATGCATATATCCCTATCTGAATATGTTTAACTCTGTGTGTGTCTACTCCATTAAGCCACATCCCAAATAACGTGTTATGCTCATTGGAGGATGAATGTTAAAAGCTATATGAATGGATCGCCATAACAATTTTGCAAGTGGACACTCGAGAAAGAGGTGTTTAATTGTTTTGTTTTGATCGCAAAAACAGCACCTAGGGTTACCAACCCGATTTCTTTTCATTGGATTATCTTTGGTCAAGATGACTCCTTTGTGGACGAACCACATAAAGATCTTGATGCGGTGTGGAACTTTAATCTTCCATATGTGTAAAGAACTCGACAATTGTCCGGAATCAATTAAGTCCGAATACGTCAATTTCACATAGAATAATCCATTCGTGGTTAAGTTCCAATTAATTTTATACGCCTGGTATGTAAGTTCACTAGTGCAGAAACGGGCTATAGTCCCTTTAGTGCCGGTTCTGGAACAGACACTAAAGGGTGGGGACTAAAGGTCCCCCTAGTCACGGTTCAACACGAACCGCCACTAAAGGGCCACCACGTGGCACTAGCACGCGTCGGGGGGGCTGGGGCCTTTTAGTCCCGGTTGGTAAGTTTTTGGGTTTATGATTTATTTTACCTTTAATTTTGTGTTTTCATTTAATTCTTTTTCATTTGCTGGTATTTTACAATACTACATATTGTACACGTTATGCATATATATAAATAGAATTTCTCGTAGAACCGATCATATATTATATAATGATATAAAAATTGTGAATAGTGTTCCGGCAAACGTACCCATTGCTCTCTATCAGTTCTGCTCCTTTCGGACGCCATCATACGAATGTTCTCGCAAACGTAGTATGCACATAAATCAGTCCCCAATGCCTGCTTGAGGTCCTTTACAAGAATAGAATTCAATCAGATAATAATTAATCAAGCATGATAATTAATGGTATTGAAACTAGAATTAAAGAGATGTTAACTAGCTAGCTAGTACTACTTAATTAATTACCTTGGGTCGCCGCCATATCAGCTTTTGTTTCCATGGGCCATCAACAAAACCTCTCTAGAACAAGAATTTTAGAGACCTTTTAAAATAAATTAGATCAATATTGGCAGTTCATTTTTGTATTGGGACGGCCCAGATATGGAAATACTGTTAGTTTTGTGGCTGTTAGGGTGGTGGGGGAAGCAGGACTGCGTATACTGTGGATAGGATGAGGCCATAGATCATCTGTTTTTCACTTGTTCTGCTGCTAGACTTCTCTGGAGCCTGATAAAATATTCTTTCAATCTTAAAACAACCCCAAATGGGCTAGATGAGTGTCGTGCTCGTGTGATTGCTTGGTCCTCAGATGATCAACGGTGTTAGACAATAACGAGAAATAAACGAGACACAAAAGACACGGATTTAACGTGGAAACCCTTGCGGGAGAAAACCACGGACGCACGAAGGCGCAATCACTATAAGGAGGAGTATTACAAGCACGAGACGACAACCCGTCTTAGGTGCGACTATATGGGGTATATAAGAGGGCAATTCATGAGAGTCCTTGGAGGACAAGTAAACGAGTTGTACTCGTACACGTCGACATCAACGGAAAGGCCCACACCGTATGTACTACGTCTAGTCCAATACGGTATAATTTGGATCACAATTTAACAATCTCCACCTTGATCCAAATTCCCTCCAGTAGTCGAAGAAAATAAATAACTTCTTCCAAATCAGCATAAACACCTTGTGCGTCAAAGTCCATAGGACTAGTGAGAAATACCAACTAAGCCTGAGCAAAGCTCAAACTTATTGGTCGGAACTGGCTTTGTCATCATATCAGTAGGATTATCATGAGTACTTATCTTGCATACCTTCAAATCACCTTCAGCAACAACATCTCGAATATAGTGAAATCTGACATATATGTGCTTCGTTCTCTCATGATAGATTGGATTCTTTGTAAGATATATAGCACTTTGACTGTCACTAAATACGGTAGGGCAAGATAAATCTCCACAAAGCTCAGTGTACAAACCTCTCAACCAGATAGCTTCTTTGGATGCCTCAGAAATAGCCATATACTCGGCATCAGTAGTGGAACAAGCCATAATAGACTGCAAAGTTGCTCTCCAACTCACAGCACAACCACCAATGGTGAAAACATAACCTGTGAGTGATCTTCTCTTATCCAAATCACCAACAAAATCAGAATTAACAAAACCAACAAGTCCATCTCTAGTTTTCCCAAACTGTAAACAAGCATTAGAAGTACCTCGCAGGTATCTGAAAATCCACTGAACTGCTCTCCAATGCTCTTTTCCAGGATTAGCCATGTATCTACTGACAACACTCAATGCATATGATAAATCCGGACGGGAACAAACCATGGCATACATAAGTGAACCAACTGCACTCGAATAGGGAACTCTAGACATGTACTCAATATCTGCATCTGACTTAGGACATAAAGCTGATGATAATTTGAAGTGTGCAGCTAACGGAGTACTTACTGGCTTGGCATTATGCATATTAAAACGACGAAGAACTTTATCAATATATCCCTTCTGACTTAGATATACTTTTCCAGCTGGTCTATCTCTGGATATTTCCATGCCAAGAATTTTCTTTGCTGCACCCAAATCCTTCATCTCAAATTCATTACTCAATTGCTTCTTTAGTTCATTAATATCTGACATACTCTTTGCAGCAATTAGCATATCATCAACATAAAGGAGCAAATAAATAGTTGAACCTTTGACAGTTTTCAAATAAACACAACTATCATAATTAGACCTTTTGAAACCTCGAGAGAGCATAAATGTGTCAAATCTCTTGTACCACTGTCTAGGGGATTGCTTCAATCCATAAAGAGATTTCTTTAACTTGCAGACAAGCTTTGTTTTTCCAGGAATAACAAAACCTTCAGGTTGTTCCATATAAATATCCTCTTCTAATTCTCCATGTAAAAATGCAGTTTTAACATCCAATTGTTCAAGCTCAAGATCATGCATGGCAACAATACTAAGTAAAGTGCGAATGGAGCTATGCTTTACAACAGGAGAAAAGACTTCGTTATAGTCAATACCTGGAATCTGACTGTAACCTTTAGCAACTAACCTTGCTTTATATCTTGTCTCATCATTAGGAGAAACACCTTTTTTCCTCTTGAAAACCTACTTGCAACGAATAGGTTTCTTCTCTCTCGGTAATTTTACTAAATCCCAAGTGCCATTCTTTTCAAGTGATTCCATCTCATCATGCATAGCGGTCATCCACTTATTACTGTCACCAGAAATAATAGCCTCGGAATATGAAGACGGTTCAGCATTACCTTCAATTTCTTCTGCAACAGATAAAGCAAAAGAAACAATATTGCACTCTTCAATTAACCTTTTAGGTTTATCAATACCCTGCCTAACTCTGTCACGTGCAAGCTTCCAACCGGGTGGAACAATAGGCTAATTGAGAGTGGGAGTGACATGTTCATCATCAACGACGGGTTCATCATGTGGTTCATCATGTGCATCAACATTTTCGTTACCGGATGTATCACCTGAATCAATAACATGCTCCACCTGAACAGTAGGATGCTGAATAGTAGCCTGTTGTTCACTCTCAACGGGAACATTAGTAGATGGAACATCATGTAACATAGCAGATTCATTAAAGATAACGTTTCTGCTAATAACAACCTTCTGGGTTTCAGGATTTCACAATTTAAAACCTTTAACACCATACTTATAACCAAGAAAGATGCACTTCACAGCCCTAGGCTCCAATTTTCCATTATCAACATGAGCATAAGCAGTGCAACCAAAAACTCTCAACTGTGAATAATCAGCAGGTGAACCAGACCATACCTCAATTGGAGTTTTCTTATTATGAGCAATAGATGGTGAACGGTTAATGAGATAACAAGCAGTGGAAGCGGCCTCAGCCAAAAAACGCTTATGCAAACCTGCATTTGACAACATGCAACGGGCTCTGGAAATAATGGTCCTATTCATACGCTCAGCAACACCGTTTTGTTGAAGAGTATAAGGAACGGTGTAGTGTTTGACAATGCCTTCAGACTTGCAATAATTCTTAAATTGCTTAGAACAGAATTCCATACCATTATCAGTGCGAAGTATTTTTACCTTCTTTTCAGTTTGTCTTTCAATCATAATCTTCCACTCCTTAAAAGCTGAGAATGCTTGCCATTTATGCTTCAAGAAATAAGGCCATACTTTTCTTGAATAATCGTCAATTATGGCCAGCATGTAACTAGCACCACCTAGTGACTTCTTACGAGATGGTCCCCATAAATCAGAATGCACATAATCAAGAATACCTTCAGTTGTATGAGTCGAAGTATTGAACTTCACCCTCTTGTGCTTGCCGAAAATACAATGCTCATAAAATTTCAATTTACCAGTTTTGTATCCTTTCAGAAGACCTCTCTTATTTAACTCTACCAAACCAAGTTCACTCATATGTCCAAGACGCATATGCCAAAGTTTAGCAGCATCACAATCAGAATTCTTTGAAATAACTAGAGTAGCGTTACCTGAAACGGTAGAACCTCGAAGGTAATAAAGACTATTGGTCGAACTTAAGTCTCCTTTCATCACAATAAGGGAACCTCTGGCGACCTTCAAAACACTATCTCCACCTGAATACTTGTACCCCTTTGCATCAAGGGCACTCACAGAGATAAGATTTCTCTTCATCTTCGGAATATACCGAACATCTGTCAAAGTTCTGATTGTGCCATCAAACATCTTGATTCGAACGGAACCTATGGCTTCAATCTTGCATGGTGACTTATCAAAACCCAAAACGGAACCAGCAGCAGTAATAGAATCAAAAGTAGTAAACCAATCTCTATGCGGGCACATATGAAAAATACATGCAGTGTCAAGTACCCACTCATCATTGGTCTCAGCACATCCAGCAGTAACGACAAGAGCATCATCGGAACTATCATCACGAGCAACGTTAGCAGAATTTTCACCTTGTTTATTACCTTTTCTCTTTTCCTTGTTCTGCAACTTGAAACACTCGGAGATGTCATGCCCGTCTCTCTTGCAATATCTGCAATACTTCTTGTCTCTGGATTGCGACCGGCCCCTGTGGCCGTTCTTACTTTTGCCTCTGTTTCCATTATTGGAGTTCTTCTCCTTTGTCCTCCTACGAACAGATAATCCCTCGGCTTGGGATGAACTCGAACCATCATGAGGCACCATTAATTTCATCTTCTCCTTAGAGTTCAAAGCTTCATAAACTTCATTAAGTGTGAGAGTATCACGACTGTATAATATGGTGTCTCTAAAATTTGTATAAGAACTTGTCAGTGAACAAAGTAACATTAAAGTAGTATCTTCCTCTTCATACTTAACCTCCATTGCAGCTAGATCGGATATGATCTCTTTAAATTCAGAAATATGATTCAAAACATTACCTTCCTCGGGTAACCTGTGCAGGAATAATTTTTGCTTCAGATGCATCTTGCTAGTAAGATCTTTTGTCATGCAAATGCTTTCCAGCTTTAACCATAGAGCGGCGGCAGTTTTCTCGCTCAAAACTTCCTGCAAAATATTATTATGCAAATGGAGTTGAATTTGTGACAAAGCCTTACGATCCATTCTGTTCTCATCAGCAGTCCAGTCCTGAATTCGGTCCTTCGCAAAACTATCCAGTGCATCATCATAGTCGGCCTGTGCCAACAACGCCCGCATCTTGACTTGCCATAAGGTAAACCTTGTGTCACGGTCCAGCAACGGAAGATCGTACTTTATGGAAGCCATGAGTAGATAAAATTGTGTACACAAAGTAGTACAAGTCAAAAGAATATATTCTTGACAGAATAAATTTGCGGGGTAAAGAACTAGAGAGATAGCACCTGATGGTAGTACTGAACAGTGGATGAAGCAAAGAAAGTTGAAAATCTGTAATTAGCACTGGCCTTTGTCACGTACTAGTGCAACTAGTACTGGCTTCAGGCAACGATCGAGAGCAGCCTCGATACTTGAGCCAGTACGTGCAGCGGCAGCTCGGCGGATCCTGTACGTGGACTTGGAGCTTGTACGTGGAGGCGTTGAGAAGCAGCACACAACAGCGTAGCAGCTTTTGCCTTGGATGATCGCGTGGAGCAGCAGCAGTTAATAATCAAATCAATCGCTCCCTCTGCACAGCACGGGACGCTGCGTAATGGAACTCGGCGACTTGGATTTGACAGCAGCGGGGCAGCGAAAGTTCGTGTCCGTGTCGGTGGACTGCTCGGGTAGCAAATCCTGTCGAACTCGGCTTGGCGCACTGGAAATCAATCCGTGGACGGATCGACGGATCGCCAGAAGACCCGTGCGGCGGCGCGCACGACAGAACCCTAAACTCCTTGTCTCAAATCTCGTATATGAAACCTCAGCTCTGTATACCACTTGTTAGATAATAACGAGAAATAAACGAGACACAAAAGACACGGATTTAACGTGGAAACCCTTGCGGGAGAAAACCACGGACGCACGAAGGCGCAGTCACTATGAGGAGGAGTATTACAAGCACGAGACGATAGCCCGTCTTAGGTGCGACTATATGGGGTATATATGAGGGAAATACATGAGAGTCCTTGGAGGACAAGTAAACGAGTTGTACTCGTACACGTCGACGTCAACGGAAAGGCCCACACCGTATGTACTACGTCTAGTCCAATACGGTATAATTTGGATCATAATTTAACAAACGGTATGCCTCGAATTTATTCTAACAAGTGGCTGAATGTTTCTTTGGATCAGTTTATAAACCCACTTGAGCCCTATTGCTCTGTGTCCCGGTGGAAGCTCAACCAGATCCCAAGTCTGGTTCTCCTCTATTATATTGCTCCCAGTTCTGCTTTCATAGCATCCACCCAAGCCTTGTCCTCTTTTGCCTCCTGGGCTGAGCTAGGTTCATCCATCCCCACCAAGCACGAAATAGGCAACTCGGTCGGCCTCATGAGCTTCCTCTCTGAGTTATTCTATCAGCTGGTACCTTGGTGGGCCTTCTGTACTCTATACTCCTCGGCTTGCTCACCATGCAGCAGTCGCAGATCCTCTCTGCATGCTCTATGCTCGGAACCCTTTCCACCGTTCCTCCCCGTGCTAAAGCACGTATGGCATGGAAGCTAATGTGCAATAGCGTGCGTGCCAGAGCCATGGCTCTTCCCCTGTCTTCAACGGTAGGCTCTCAGGCGCCGTGTGCTCAATGTTGGTGACATATAACCTGTTTGCTGACCTTCTCATCTTGCCTAGCACTTTTCATTCTCTGTCACGCAGTACCATTAAGCCTTCATTGGCTGAATACTTGCAACCATTTTCATCGAGCTGACCCAAACTTATGATGTTGATCTTGAGCCTAGGGATACAGTACACTTCTCTCAAGACACGGTGCTCTCCACCGTGTGCCTGTTAAAATAGGTCTACCGTGTCATGTTCTCTGTACATGTATTTGTACATATGTGAACTGTATTTAAAGATCATTATATATACTAGCAAAAATGCCCGTGCGTTGCAATGGGAGAAATAAATCCTTTTACACGTCCCTACTGACCCATCTGCATTACCACTTCTTCCCTTCGCCGTCATTGTTGATGGTGGTCTTGTTGTGCGAATATTCATAACGAACATGATCAATCCAAAGACGATGAGCTTGATCATCATACTCGAGCATGCTGTTTTGAGAGCCCCTTCCCGTGCCGATTTCTAATTTTGTGGACTTGTAATAATGGTGAGTTATTTTCTCAACTACACTTGGTGCATGCACCATCACCACATCCATGCTCCCTAGCACAACGCATTTGCTTTTGCAATGGAGAAAACACCGGTTCATATACAATTGGTTTGGTCAAGGAACTGTCCTGCTACATAGTTAACATCAAATTTAGGGATAATGGGGTCTAACATTAAATGTAATTTTATGAATAAGTTCAGGTTCAGACATTTCATGAAGCATCTGAAAGAAATCTAGCAAGTGTGAATTAATTGTCTTAAAATAATTGTGTACCTAACTAAACATATGTTTACGATATCAATACAAAATATGGAACATCATTTGAATCAAATTTAATTCAGAGTACATATTTTAGAAGAAATATTAGGTAAATCTTTTTAACTTTATAGTTGATCTCCGGTCAGTTGCATGACACATATTGTACATGAATATGAATAAACATGATTATGATGTCAAAACAAAATAGGAAACATTGTTTGGGTCAAAAGAAAAATAGCAAATCAAAAATAGAGAATCTTTTTAATTCACGTAAAATATTAGGTAAATCTTTTTAATTTTGTAGTTGATCAAGACTTCCACCTTCCTTCAGACTTCACACCACCTACCCCAAATTCATCACCTTCCTTCCTGCTCGTGGATAATTTCCTTCCTTGCTCTTTTATTACGTGGCCTCGCGCCTCTTTAAATCTAAATCCATCACCTTCCTGCTCATGGATTAATTTCCTTCTTTGCACTTTTGTTATGTGGCCTCGCTTCTTTAAATCTCATTGAATTAGCCAATGGCAGGGCGCCCCCCAATACTCCTCCTCATGCATTAATTCCTTCCTGACTCATTTTGTGGCCTCCCTTCCTTAAATCTCGTTTAATTCGCCACATTGAGCTGACCCAAACTTATGATGTTGATCTTGAGCCTAGGGATACAGTACACTTCTCTCAAGACACGGTGCTCTCCACCGTGTGCCTGTTAAAATAGGTCTACCGTGTCATGTTCTCTGTACATGTAGTTGTACATATGTAAACTGTATTTGAAGATCATTATATATATATATATATATATATATATATATATATATATATATATAGGAAGACGTGGAGAGGCTTTGCCCCACGGGAAACACTAAACCTATTCTCCAAACTTGGTATCAGAGCCTTCCCTAGCCGCCGCAGCTCCTTCCTCCGTCGCCGTAGTGTTCTCTTGCTACCGCCGCGATGACAACACTAGTACAAAACGGGGCTTTGATTCGAGCGGCTAAAGGCATTATTCCCGGTTGCATTATGAAGCGGGACTAATGTGATCATTAGTCCCGGTTCGTGTGAAAAAGGCATTAGTCCCGGACCTTTAGTCCTGGTTCGTGTCTTAAACCGGGACTAAAGGTCTAATCCTTTATGTTGGGGAACGTTGCATGGGAAACAAAAAATTTTCCTACGTTCACCAAGATCAATCTAGGAGATGCATCTACGAGGGGAGAGTTGGATCCACATACCCTTGTAGATCGCTAAACGGAAGCGTTCAAGAACGCGGTTGATGGAGTCGTACTCGCCGCGATTCAGATCGCCGAAGATCCTAGCACCGAACGGACGGTGCCTCCGCGTTCTTCACACGTACAGCTCGGGGACGTCTCCTCCTTCTTGATCCAGCAAGGGGGGAGGAGAGGTTGATGGAGAAACCAGCAGCACGACGGCGTGGTGGAGATGGTGGTGGAGGATTCCAGCAGGGCTTCGCCAAGCACTGCGGGAAGGACGAAGATCTCTACGGTGGGGGGAGGGCAGCGCCGAGGCACGAACGTGTGTGGCTGCCCTCCCTCCGCCTCTCTTTATATAGGGGGAAGAGAGGGGAGGGGGCGCCCTAGGGTTACCCCCTAGGGGCGGCGGCCAAGGGGAGATGGGGGGGCGGCGGCCAGGGCTGCGGCCAGGGCTAGGGTTTCCCCCCCCCCCCCCAAGCGCCTTGCCCCCCATGCCAGGGAGTGCGGCAGCCCTAGGGGGGCCCAGCCCCCTTGGCGCAGGTGGAGAGGGCCCAAGGGGGGCGCACAGCCCCTTGAGGGCTGTTGCGTCTCCCACCTATGGCCCATAGGGCCCGCAACACTTGCCGGGACCCCCCGAAACCTCTTTCGGTCATCCGACGACTCCCCGATGCTCCCCGGAACACTTCCGGACTCCGATCACTCTCAACCTATATATCAATCTTCGTCCCCGGACCATTCCGGAGACCCTCTTCATGTCCGGGATCTCATCCGGGACTCCGAACAACCTTCGGTTACCATGCACTGTTCTCACTAACAACCCTAGCGTCACCGAACCTTAAGTGTGTAGACCCTGCGGGTTCGGAAACTATGCAGACATGACCGAGACACTCCCAGGTCAATAACCAATAGAGGGATCTGGATACCCATATTGGTTCCCACACGTTCCTCGATGATCTCATCGGATGAACCACGATGTCAAGGATTCAGGCAATCCCGTATACAGTTCCCTTTGTCTCGTCGGTATGTTACTTGCCCGAGATTCGATCGTCGGTATCTCTATACCTAGTTCAATCTCGTTACCGGCAAGTCTCTTTACTCGTTCCGTAATACATAATCCCGTGACTAACTACTTAGTCACTTTGAGCTCATTGAGATGACGTATTACCGAGTGGGCCCGGAGATACCTCTCCGTCACACGGAGTGACAAATCCCAGTCTCGATCCATGTCAACTCAACAGACACCTTCGGAGATACCTGTAGAGTACCTTTATAGTCACCCAGTTACGTTGTGACGTTTGGCACACACAAGGCACTCCTACGGTGTCAGTGAGTTACATGATCTCATGGTCATAGGAACTTATACTTGACATGCAGAAAACTATAGCGATAACTGATACGACCAAAAGCTATGTTTAACGTTTGGGTCTCGTCCATCACATCATTCTCCTAATGATGTGATCCCGTTATCAAATGACAACTCATGTCTATGACCTGGAAACCGCGGTCATCTTTGATCAACGAGCTAGTCCTGAAGAGGCTTACTAGGGACACAAAGTTTGTCTATTTATCCACACATGTATTTAAGTTTCCAATCAATACAATTATAGCATGGATAATAAACGATTATCATGAACAAGGAAATATAATAATAACTCTTTTATTATTGCCTCTAGGGCATATTTCCAACAGTCTCCCACTTGCACTAGAGTCAATAATCTAGCATTACAAGGTAATGAATCTAACACCCATAGAGTCTTGGTGTTGATCATGCTTAGCCCGTGGAAGAGGCTTAGTCAACGGATCTGCAACATTCAAATCCGTGTGTACTTTGCAAATGCTTATGTCCTCCTCCTTGACTGAATCGCGGATGGAATTGAAGCGTCGCTTTATGTGTCTGGTCCTCTTGTGAAACCTTGGTTCCTTGGCTAGAGCAATGGCACCTGTGTTGTCACAAAACAGAGTCATTGGGTTCAGTGCACTAGGCACAACTCCAAGATCTGTTATGAACTCCTTCATCCAGACACCTTCCTTTGCCGCCTCCGATGCAGCTATGTACTCCGCTTCGCATGTAGAATCGGCTACCACGCTTTGCTTGGAACTGCACCAGCTTACCGCTCCCCCGTTGAGAATATATACGTATCCGGTTTGAGACTTAGAGTCATCCGGATCAGTGTCAAAGCTTGCATCGACGTAACCCTTTACGACGAGCTCTTGATCACCTCCATAAACGAGAAACATTTCCTTAGTCCTTTTCAGGTACTTCAGGATATTCTTGACCGCTGTCCAGTGATCCATACTAGGATTACTTTGAAACCTTCCGGCCATACTTATGGCAAGGCTGACATCTGGTCTTGTGCACAGCATTGCATACATGATAGAGCCTATGGCTGAAGCATAGGGGATGACACTCATCTTTTCTCTATCTTCCGCAGTTACTGGGCATTGAGTCTTACTCAACTTTGTACCTTGCAATACCGGCAAGAACCCCTTCTTGGATTGATCCATTTTGAACTTCTTCAAAACTTTATCAAGGTATGTACTTTGTGAAAGTCCTATCAAGCGTCTCGATCTATCTCTATAGATCTTGATGCCCAATATGAAAGCAGCTTCACCGAGGTCCTTCATCGAAAAACTCTTGTTCAAATACCCCTTCACGCTATCCAAAAGTTCTATATTGTTTCCAATCAGCAATATGTCATCCACATATAATATTAGAAACGCTATAGATCTCCCACTCACTTTCTTGTAAATACAAGCTTCTCCGTAAACTTGTACAAACCCAAACGCTTTGATCACCTCATCAAAGCGAAGATTCCAACTCCGAGATGCTTGCACCAACCCATAAATGGAACGCTGGAGTTTGCAAACTTTGTCAGCATTCTCTGGATCGACAAAACCTTCCGGTTGTATCATATACAACTCTTCCTTAAGAAAACCGTTAAGGAACACTGTTTTGACATCCATCTGCCAAATTTCATAATCGAAATATGCAGCTATTGCTAACATGATTCGGACGGATTTAAGCATCGCTACGGGTGAGAAAGTCTCATCGTAGTCAACTCCTTGAACTTGTGAAAAACCCTTTGCCACAAGTCGAGCTTTATACACGGTGACATTGCCGTCAGCGTCCGTCTTCCTCTTAAAAATCCATTTATTCTGAATGGCCTTCCGCCCTTCAGGTAATACTTCCAAAGTCCATACTTTGTTTTCATACATGGATCCCATCTCGGATTTCATGGCCTCTAACCATTTGTCGGAATCCGGGCCCACCATCGCTTCTCCATAGCTCGCAGGTTCACTGTTGTCCAACAACATGACCTCCAAGACAGGGTTACCATACCACTCAGGTGCAGTGCGTACCCTTGTCGACCTACGAGGTTCGGTAGTAACTTGATCAGAAGCTTCTTGATCATCATCATTGGCTTCCTCTTCAACCGTTGTAGGCTCCACAAAAACATCTTTCTGTGCTGCGCTACTCTCTGGTTGAAGCAGAGGTTCAATAACCTCATCAAGTTCTACCTTCCTCCCACTCAATTCTTTCGAGAGAAACTCTTTCTCGAGAAAGGACCCGTTCTTAGCGACAAACACTTTGCCCTCGGATCTGAGATAGAAGGTGTACCCAACCGTCTCTTTTGGGTATCCTATGAAGACACATTTGTCCGCTTTGGGTTCGAGCTTTTCTGGCTGAAGCCTTTTGACATAAGCATCGCAACCCCAAACTTTGAGAAAAGACAACTTAGGTTTCTTACCAAACCACAGTTCATACGGTGTTGTCTCAACGGACTTGGATGGAGCCCTATTTAAAGTGAATGCAGTCGTCTCTAACGCATATCCCCAAAATGATAGTGGCAAATCGGCAAGAGACATCATAGAACGCATTAAAATTCAGGGGAGCTACTGCGGGAGCCATCTACAACAAAAGATTTGCAAAGACATCTTAGACTATTGTTCATGATAAGTGAGTTTTAACTAATCAAATTACTTATAACTCCCACTCAAATTGACATCCCTCTGGTCATCCGAGCGTGACATGATCCAAATCCACCAACCCAAGTCCGATCATCACGTGAGATGAGGTGGTGTCAATGGTGAACATCTTCATGTTGATCATATCTACTATATGACTCATGCTCGACCTTTCGGTCTTCCGTGTTCCGAGGCCATGTCTGTACATGCTAGGCTCGTCAAGTCTAACCCGAGTGTTCTGCATGTGCAAAACTGGCTTGCACCCGTTGTATGCGAACGTAGAGTCTATCACACCCGATCATCACGTGGTGCTTCGAAACGACGAACCTTCGCAACGGCGCACACTCGGGGGGAACACAATTTTATCTTGAAATTTTAGTGAGGGATCATCTTATAATGCTACCGTCGTCCTAAGCAAAATAAGATGCATAAAAGGATTAACATCACATGCAAATCATAAGTGACATGATATGGCCATCAACTCGTGCTTTTGATCTCCATCTCCAAAGCACCGGCATGATCTCCATCGTCACCGACGTAACACCATGATCTCCATCATCATGATCTCCATCATCGTGTCGCCATCGGGGTTGTCGCGCGCCCACCATGCTCTTACTACTATTGCTACCGTTTAGCGATAAAGTAAAGCATTACATAGCGCTTAATGATTGACACACAGGTCATACAAAAATTAAAGACAACCCTATGGCTCCTGCCGGTTGCCGTATTCATCGACATGCAAGTCGATATTAACTATTACAACATGATCATCTCATACATCAAATATATCTCATCATGTCATTGGCCATATCATATCACATACATACCCTGAAAAAACAAGTTAGACGTCCTCTAATTTGTTGTTGCATGTTTTACGTGGCTTCTATGGGTATCTAGCAAGAACGCTTCTTACCTACGCAAAGCCACAACGGTGATATTCAAGTTGCTATTTAACCTTCTACAAGGACCACCTTTGTCTATTCCGATTCAACTAAGATAGGAGAGACAGACACCCGCCAGCCATCTTATGCAACAAAAGTCGCATGTCTGTCGATGGAACCGGTCTCATGTACGTGGACCTGTAAAGTTGGTCCGGGCCGCTTCATCCCATAATACCGCTGAATCAAGAAAGACCAAGGAGGGAAGCAATCTAAACATCAACGCCCACAAACCCTTTTGTGTTCTACTCGTGAAAGCATCTACGCAAGAACCTAGCTCTGATATCACTGTTGGGGAACGTTGCATGGGAAACAAAAAATTTTCCTACGTTCACCAAGATCAATCTAGGAGATGCATCTACGAGGGGAGAGTTGGATCCACATACCCTTGTAGATCGCTAAACGGAAGCGTTCAAGAACGCGGTTGATGGAGTCGTACTCGCCGCGATTCAGATCGCCGAAGATCCTAGCACCGAACGGACGGTGCCTCCGCGTTCTTCACACGTACAGCTCGGGGACGTCTCCTCCTTCTTGATCCAGCAAGGGGGGAGGAGAGGTTGATGGAGAAACCAGCAGCACGACGGCGTGGTGGAGATGGTGGTGGAGGATTCCAGCAGGGCTTCGCCAAGCACTGCGGGAAGGACGAAGATCTCTACGGTGGAGGGAGGGCAGCGCCGAGGCACGAACGTGTGTGGCTGCCCTCCCTCCGCCTCTCTTTATATAGGGGGAAGAGAGGGGAGGGGGCGCCCTAGGGTTACCCCCTAGGGGCGGCGGCCAAGGGGAGATGGGGGGGCGGCGGCCAGGGCTGCGGCCAGGGCTAGGGTTTCCCCCC
>LR738715.1:892415830-892429284 GCA_902687465.1 Secale cereale
CCTTATTAAATCAGTGGCCCAGGCCGTTCCGGTTTACTCAATGTCATGCTTCAAACTCCCTCGGGGACTCTGCGAGCATTTGAATTCTCTCATTAGGAAATTTTGGTGGGGCAGCAAGGATGGAAAGAGAAAGGCGCACTGGGTTTCTTGGAGTACCATGACTAGGCCTAAGCAGTGCGGTGGTCTTGGTTTTTTAGATATCGAACTGTTTAACCTTGCCCTTCTTGCGAGACAGGCGTGGCGCATTTTATCAGAACCAAATACCCTAAGTGCAAGGATTCTGAAGGCCAAATATTTCCCAACAACAGAATTGCTTCATGCTGAACTTGGATCTTCTCCATCACAAGTTTGGAGAGCCATATTGGATGGGAGGGATACATTGTCACAAGGTCTTATACGTCGGATCGGTGATGGTCAGACTACGGAGATATGGCATCATAACTGGTTGCCGCGTGCCCACAATATGAGGTCGATCACGAGCAGGGTTCCTAATCCACCGTTGCTAGTTGGTGAACTGATACTGCCGGATGCGTCATGGGATAGACAGACTATCACTCAAGTTTTCCTGCCAACTGACGCAGCTGCCATCTTCTCAATTCCTCTATGTACCAACTCCGAAGGTGAACAAAAGTCGTGGTCCAAGTTATGGAAAGTAGATGTGCCTTCAAAGGTCAAAAATTTCCTCTGGAGACTAGCCCAACAGTCGATCCCGACAGCGGACGTGTTACATCATCGAAACATGCTGACAGTGGATACGTGCGGGTTGTGCGGTGCAACAGATTCCTGGCAACATTCCCTTCTTCATTGCCATGTTGCTCGTTCTGTTTGGGCTTTGCAAACACCGGAGATTTTCCAGGTACTAACTGAAACAACTGAGCCAGATGCAAAGCGGTGGATGTTCTCCCTCCTGGACTCGCTACCGGCGGGGGAATTTACACAAGTCCTGGTTACTCTCTGGGCTCTCTGGTTTTCTCGACGACTAGCTTTGCACGAGCATATTTTCCAGAGCCCGTTGTCAACCCACCAATTTATCATGAAGTATATACGAGAGCTCAATGACTGCAAGCCAATTCAGGTGAAGCACACTCCAGCAACCCGATCCAGTGTGAGTAAGCCCAGATGGTTAAGGCCTCCGGAGAACTTCGCAAAAATCCGTGTTGATGGGGCAGTCAATAGAGCAAATGATGAAGGTTCTTACTGTGCAGTGTGCAGAGACGGAGAAGGCAATTTCTTGGGCGCGTCGGCCATCAGATGTGCCGGTCTAACTGACCCGGCTACGCTCGAAGCACTAGCTTGTCGGGAAGCCCTTGCGCTTAACCAAGATCTCTCGTTATCCCATGTTATAGTTGCTTATGACACCAAAGGGGTGGTGCAGGATATCAAGCTAGGCACTGGTAGAATTATGCAACCATTGTGAGGGAAATTAGAGAGACGTTGGAGCTTTTCCATCAATGTTCCGTCATCTTTGAAGAACGGGAATCAAGAGGCACATAGCCTTGCTAAGCATGCTTTTGGTCTGGATCCGGGGCGCCACCTGTGGCTTTTAAACCCCCCAGATTTGAATTGTATCCCTATGAACATTATTCAATAAAGTAGAGTGTGTTTAGACTCAAAAAAAAAGCTGGTACAAGGTCAAGGTGCATCGGTCAATTAATTATAACTTAGTGTAAAACTTATGGATATAGCATTTACTGAATCTTAACCAAATCTTAGTCGAACGAGACTTAGCAAAACTAATAGATTTCCACCCTGCTAACTCTGTTTTGTCTTCTTCTCCATCGTACGCTAGCTCGCGTACGTACGTTGCACAGCAGCAGCAGGGGCAAGCTCGATCAGCAGCAGCAGGGACTTATCTACATCCAATTTAGATTTTTTTTTATAACATCTTCTATTTGTGAATGGAAAGAATACTATACTTTGTGCAAGTTGTAAGGTTTCCGCTTGTACATCATGCTACACACAAAATTTGCAATATGGATCATTGATGTTTTCTATAACAAAATTTGTATATGCACTACTCTCCCGTTGATCCATCAGATCACAACATTGGCATTACTGTTCTTACTTTGTTGTGGTCCTAACTACTAATCCTACTAATTTTTATTTTTATTTTTGCGAGAAAATTTCTGATCTATTCATCTTCAATCATGGCAGTACAACGAATACCAGAAATAATAGAAATTACATCCAGATCCGTAGACCACCTAGCGACAACTACCAGCACTGAAGCGAGCCAAAGGCGCGCCGCCGTCATCGCCCCTCCATCGTCGGAGTCGGGCACAACTTGTTGTAGTAGACAGTCGGGAAGTCGTCGTGCTAAGGCCCCATAGTACCAGCGCACCAGAACAACAACTGCCGCAGATGAAGAATAACGTAGATCAGAAAAATCCAATCCGAAGACACACGAACGTAGACGAACAATGACGAGATCCGAGCAAATCCACCAAAGATAGATCCGCCAGAGACACACCTCCACACGCCCACCAACGATAATAGACGCATCGCTAGAACGCGGGCTAGGCGGGGAGACCTTTATTCCATCTTCAGGAAGCCGCCGCCGTCTCGTCTTCCTGAGCAGGACACAAACCCTAGCAAAACTGAAATAAACGATTAAAAACGGAGCCCTCCCACTGACCCTTGCCAAGATCCACAGCGCCCCCATGGCCCTAAGGCCACCGGAGAGGAGGCGGACCTGCGACGGCATCGGCGGGAGGCAAAAACCCTACCTTTTTGTGGAGGAGAAGGAGGAGGCGGCGGTTTGGCATCATGTGCCCTGGGTGCTTCTTACTAATCCTACTAAATTAACTAGCAACTATTTCCTAAGATTTACTTAATAACATATTGGGATACGTTTTGCATTTGGTAGATTACTTCCCTCGAAAACTGAAAGTAACTTTGCATTACAAGAATAAGAAAACACTATTGCAAGAAGTGTCATGGTCATTCTCACGTGCATTTACCATGATTATTCCATAGCATCATGCCAAGTAGTATATGGTTTACCGCTATCTTCCAATCAAGCCAAATTTTAGGTCTTTTACTAATAGGCTCCCATGTCAAGCTCTTTGATTTTTTTTTCTCCCTGATTCATGGCAGTTTTTGAAATTTCCAATAGTTGTCATGTTCTTTAGAGAACAACTTCGTAAAATTTTCCTTGTGCAATTTCATTAATTACACCGTGGTGTTTTATAGTACGTAGAAATGCATTTTTATTATTAAACAACGACAATTTTCTTAAATAAACCAGGTTAGTGTTATTGCATCATAGCATGTGACTTCCATTATTTTGATCCTGGCATTTTATTAGTTAGACCTTGGCACTTTTATTATATTAGACCATGGCAACTTATTTTGCCATAAGTGTATACATGGAAATTATTTTCATTTGACGTGGCATATTTTTCTTGCCATAGCCAATTACTTTATATACCGTATCAAATAATCCAAAAAAAATACATAGTTAGATCATGCTATTTTTATTAGTAAGCATTGCATATTTTTTATACAAGGCCAATTGTTGTTATTTCGTAAGATTTTTATAATTGTTTTTTTTTGTGATTTCCAATACATGATCACCACTAATTTGGAGATCGTGCGCTGTTCACGTTTTGCCTCTATAATTCTTCACCTTCGTGCAAGCAGCAATGCATGCGACCATAGCACTAACTAATTAGGATATCCTATATGCGCTAGCACGTTCCCCTGATAGCTGGATCAATTAGTGGTCCAAACAAGGTGTAATACGGAATTCTAGCCCCCAATATGTGGTTCTGGTCGAAAATAGTACTCTAGTATTCCTTATGTAGCAGGATTTGGAGATAACCCATCGCTTTCTGTCTCTATAGTTGTTTTCTTTTTTGCACGTCCAACAATGCAAGTTATGCAACCACGTCTACAGATCTCGCAAAACTCCATCAACCGCTAGCACTAACTAATTAATCAACCCCTAGCACGTTCACCTGATAGCTGGATTAGTGGTGCAGGACACAAACACACACACTAACTAAACACGCATCCACGCAGATCACCTAGGGGCTCCAGCCCTTCCCACCCTCTGCTGCACCCTATATAGAGCAGCGGTCGCCGGCACAGACAGAACCATCAAATAGATACACCAGGACTTGAAATCCTCTGAGCTCATTGCTACCTAGAATCAAAGCAACTCCTCATCTCAGTAGTAGCTACCTGTGGTCGATGGCTTCCATGGCCCAGAAGGCGGTGTTGCTCTTTGTCCTGGTCGGTGTCATCCTGCAGCTGAGCTCCGTCGTGCCCGCCGCGGAGGCCGGCAGGATGCTGACCAGCCATGTAGTAGGTGCTGGTGGTGGGGGCGGAGTGAATGATAACGGCACCGGTGGTGGCGGCGGCAAGATTTATGCGGCCGGTAAACCTATTATCGAGGGCACTGTCTACCACGACGGGATGAACACGGGCATCCGGGTTGATGCCACTGGTGCTCCTGTGGTCAACGTGAAGAACCCATGACCGTACAGTATAATGAGGCTCAAATAAACTGTACTGCTGCTTCTCTACGATTTTTCCCGCCAACTAATTACTAAACAGTATAATGAAGTAACCTACAGCCCTCACAGCACTTTAACGTCCCTGGCCGTCCGACTGTTGCATATGCCCCGATCTATGTGTTGGACCGCTGTTCCACAGAGCTATCTAGACCCGTTGTTGTTGATCGGGCCGGAATTTGCTTATTGGGCTGGCGGACTGGCTTTAGCTAAGGAAAGTGTAAACCGTGCATGTAGCCTAAAAGTAGGTGCGTGCAGCAAGGCATTCCTCCTTAATGCTAAACATACAAAGAGTTACATGCAATTACACGCTGACTAGGATTCTTTCTTACTAACTAACTACCCCCCTGATTTTCATGGGTGTGGGCCCCTCATCCCCCTTAATCTCCAATCAAAACCCACATGTTTGTAAAACCCATGTAAACTTATGTATGTGTAGCATTACTCCCCGTAGCCTGTGCATGCGCATGCGCCTTCGATCTCTTCACCCCCACAATATTTTTTGGTAAGTCGTTCGATCGACTCAACAAGAAAATGCATCCGATCAATCTCCTATCACCTCGTTAGCTCTATTCCCCGTGACACGTTGTGCTCATGCTTTAGTCTCTGGTTTCTACACTTGTTTGAAAAAGGACATCAATTTTCTTGCCGTTAAATCTGAAGATAATTGCTCTTATGTGTCGCTAGAAACACTTCCATTTAAAAAAAAAAATCAGAAACCACCAAGAGGTTTTTAGCCCTTAACAGTTTAATGGCAAGAAAAGTGTCAACATATGTAAATCAGTTTTCACCATCATTTTATTAACTACCTGATAGGATATGTAAATATGGGTCTCAAAAATTCATTTCCTGATAATTTTCACTCATTATATATGTCTAAAAGATCATTATTGTAATTTCCAAGAAATGCTATCCTTTGTGAAAATTGTTATTTCCTGTATATGTCTATGGAAAAAAAATCAAATATTATATTTTTAGACTAGGATTTTTATGACATTACATATTTTCATAATTGTCTAATATATATTATGTAAAAATATTAGTATATGTTTTGAAATATTTGTATAATATTCTATTATTATTTCGAAAAATGGACGAGCACAGCAACGCGTGCAATCATGATCTAGTATGTTAGAGTATACGAGACAGCGTATGTATTGTGTATGTAGCGTGACTTTGAGTCAGCGCATGAGCATGAGTAGCGGGCATGTAGTCCACGATCGGCCTCTGGTAGTGGCACACGATCAGCCTGTAAACTGCATATAACCTCAGCCGCAGAGCTAATCCAAAGTGTGTTGAACGACCCGATAGCCACTCTCTTCCTTCTTCATGGTATCATATACCGGCGACCGGCTAAACCCTTTTGCTCCGATCGACGACCCTGCTTCCGCTGCTATGGGCGACAACCCCGGTTCTCCTTCCTCTCATGCGGGCCAGCTCCAGGGCCTGGCAGCGACGTGTCGTGCGTCGCGCTCGCCGTGCCGCGTATGGTGACGCGCGCCCAGACCGGTGTTTTCCGGCCAAATCCCAAGTACTACGGCGCCGCCGCTGCCTCGCCTACAACTATGATTTCTCCGTTGCCGAGCTCCGTGTGGGTCGCTGTGCGCGATCCTCACTGGCTTGGGAGCTGGTCAGGCGACCGCCAGGCGCACCCTGATCACTGTTAAGTGGGTGTTCAGGAACAAATTTCGACCGGATGGTTCCCTCGAGCACTACAAGGCGAGGTGGGTCGTCCCTGGCTTCCATCAGCGCGTCGGCATCGACTACGGCGAGACGTTCTCTTTGGTGGTCAAGCCGACCACCATCCGCGCCGTCCTCACCATTGCTGCCTCGCAGCGGTGGCCTATCCACCAACTGGACGTCAAGAATGCGTTCCTGCACGGGACGCTCACGGAGGAGGTCTACTGTCTTCAACCTGCCGGCTTCGTCGACGAGCAGCAGCCACACCACGTCTGTCGCCTGAACAAGACATTGTATGGCCTTAAATAGGCTCCCCGTGCGTGGTTCCAGACATTCTCCGGCTTCCTCAAGACGCTGGGCTTCTCGGCGACCCGATCCGACTCCTCTCTATCCACATACGCTAGCGGGGCCGACGCCGCGTTCCTACCGCTCTACGTCGACGACATCGTCGTCACCGCATCGTCCCCGTACTTCTCCAGCGCATCATCCTCCAGCTCACCGGCGATTTTGCCATGAAGGACCTTGGCGCCCTTCGGTTCTTCCTCGGCATTTAGGTGACACGCACTGCTGCTGGCTTCTTCCTCTGTCAGCGGCAGTACGCCGAAGACATTCTGGAGCGCACAGGCATGGACTAGTGCAAACCGTCACCGACGCTGATCGACACGAAGGGCAAGCTTCGACAGGCCGAGGGGCCGCGCATTGCTGATCCGTCGGTGTATCGCAGCCTCGCCGGTGCACTACAGTACCTCACCATCACAAGGGCCGAGCTTGCGTACGCCGTGCAGCAGATATGTCTGCACGTGCATGACCCTCGCAAATGCCACCACACCTTCGTCAAACGCGATCTACGGTATGTGCGTGGTGCGCCGTCCCATGGACTGCATCTTCGCGCTTCTCTGACGTTGGACCTGCGGGCGTTCATCGACGCCGACTGGGCCGGCTACCCCGACACGTGCCGGTCGACGTCCAGCTTCTGAATCTACATCGGCCACGCGCTCATCTCCTAGTCGTCCAAACGACAGGACTAGTGCCGAAGCTGAGTACCGTGGTGTTGTCAATGCAGTTGCCGAATGCGTGTGGCTCCGTCAACTCCTCGGCGAGTTCCTGCTTCCAGTGCACTCGGGGACCGTGGTCTACTGCAACAACGTCTTGGCTTGCTACCGCTTCGCGAACCCAGTCTACAACCGCCGCATGAAGGATGTGGAGCTCGACATCCATTTCGTTTGGAAGCGCGTGGCACTTGGCGATTTCCGCGTCCTTCACATCCCCACCAAGCAGGAGCTCGCCGACATCATCACCAAAAGCCTGCCTACGGACGTTTTTCTCCAGTTCTGGGCCGGTCTTTGCGTCGAGCCGGCCGACGCCAAGACTGCGGGGGGTGTTAGACACTAGTAGAAAATGAGCCATTAGTCCTGGTTCATATACGAACCGGGACTAAAGGCCCGCCACGTGGCTGATGGCTAGAGCTCCACCTTTAGTCCTCGTTGGTAACACCAACCGGGACTAAAGGTAATTTTACGATTTTTTTATTTTTTTAATTTTTTTCCCGATTTTCATATTTCAGAATTATTTTACAATTTATTCTCTAATCACCCACCCCTCCTGACTGATCAATTTAACCTCTAATCTCTATTCACCCCTCATCATTCCAAATCATCTAACTTCCCAGCCGGCCACCCATCCTCTCACTACTCCAGCCTGAGCATGCTTAACTTTCGGGTTCTATTCCCCCTCGTTTCCAAGTCTGTACATGTTACTTTCATGACAATAGTAAGATGTCAATCCTATTAACCTTCAGGAGTTTAGCTTGAGCATGAAGTCACACATTTCACTGTTTGAGTTTGAAACTATTGTTCTAAAAAACAATAATTATTTAGTGACACTAATATTTCTTGAATAAGTAGTTTGACCATAGTTTGACCAGATTTGACCAAAATTCAAAAAAACCAAAATAATTATTTAGTAACACTAATATTCTTGAATAATTATTTAGTAACACTAATACTTCTTGACTAAGTAGTTTTAAGAACAAAATAATTATCCGCGCGTGGATCTCCATTTCAGTTTTCAAAAAAACAAAAGAAAATGATAAAAACTTCAAATAATAAAATCCATTGAAATGTAGTTATATTACTACATATACTAGTTAGGAAAATTTAAAAACTTAAATTTGGACATGTTTTGCAAAAAAGTGTTATGAAAAAGTAAAACGGATATAACTTTTGCATACGATGTCGAAAAAAACGTATAATATATCAAAATGTTCAGCACGAAAAAAACGGCCTGTTTGCAATTTTTTAGAATCCTCAAATTCCAAAAGGAAAAAAAGATATGCTCAAATTTCTATTTTTAATTTTTTTAAATTAAATCTGGTCAAACTACTTATTCAAAAAGTATTAGTGTTACTAAATAATTATTCAAGAATATTAGTGTTACTAAATAATTATTTCAGTTTTTTTTTAAATTTTGGTCAAATCTGGTCAAACTACTTATTCAAGAAATATTAGTGTTACTAAATAATTATTGTTTTTAAGAATAATAGTTTCAAACTCAAATAGTAAAATGTGTGACTTCATGCTTAAACTAAACTCCGGAAGGTAAATAGGATTGACATCTTAATATTGTCAGGAAAAAAATAAGTGCAGACTTGGAAACGAGGGGAAATAGAACCCGAAAGTTAAGCGTGCTCAGCCTGGAGTACTGAGAGGATGGGTGACCGGCCGGGAAGTTAGATGATTTGGAATGATGGACGGCCTAAGAACCGGGACTAAAGGGGGAAGCATTTGTATCGATCCTTTAGTCCCGGTTCCCCAACCGGGAATAAAGGCCCTTATGAACCGTGACAAATGGCCTATTTTCTACTAGTGTTGGAGTACTTAACTGCGGATGGATCTCGCGTGGACAGCATCGTAGTATAAGACTAGCCACAATAGATAGTAACATACACATATCCCTAGACTATGTTACTACTTTCATAGTGGGCAGTAACATAAGTGTGGTAACATGCAAAGCTTTATTTATTAGGTTAGGTTATAGACTCATATTGCATTGGGACATATGATGTTACAGTAACTAGCTAAGTTACTGTAACTACCTCTCTCCTTATTAACTCATTGCCACATAAGCAAATTTGCTGAGTTGGACTCGATGTTAATGCTGAAGTTACTCCCACTATGGCTAGTCTAAGTCGAGCGGGCGCATGGGTAAGTGCCGCGGACGGACATCAATGCCTGGACGGCGGCTAGAAAGGTACATTGACTACATCGGAGAAGAGGGTGTTGATGCAAAGAAAAAGATAAATAAAAAAGAATAGTACTGAAAGGGGTTTTCACTGGAGCAGGGGTGTGGGAGTTGTACATAAACGGTCCAGATTCCAAACACCCAAAGGACGGCAGTGCAGAGAATTCACGGACCGAATCCCCCTGGCCAGTGCGGATGGAAGCGAGGTGACACTGTTGGGCCGTCCATCCAAACGCGTTGATTATTCGCAAGCTCCCAGGAAAACCTATGTCGAATACGTTGGTACCTTCCCTCTAGTTAGGGTTTTTCTTCTCGCGGAGGCGATCTGTCGCCGCCGTCGAGACCTTACCTTCCCTCCTCCGATCGCTCCTCGTCTAACGTTTCGGGCTGACTAAGGGGTGATCTCTGCATCACTTCCCGGCCTTGATCGTTGACCTAGTAGCGAGAAGAGATCTAGGGTTCGTCCACAACGCCCGATCTGACTTTTTCTTCGGGCTAGGGTTCAGGTTTTTTCGTTTGCGGCAATGGGAGCGAACGCTGATGAAGCGTCTGGTTCAAGTACCGCGACAGAGATGGAAAAGATGATGGCAGAGCTAGGGCTTAGGGAGGAGGATCTGGACGTTGTTGTTTTCGACAAGAAAGCGGCGCCGCCGGAAGCTACCAGTTGGATGGCAATGGCTAGGGTTCACATTGATAACCATATAGCCAATACTGGTTCTTCAAGAACATGAGGTCAGCCTGGGATCTTGCGCATGATGTTAAGTTTCGCCCTCTCGAGGACAACCTCTGCACGATGCAATTCTTCTGTCTAGGAGAGTGGGAACGGGTCATGCAGGAAGGGCCTTGGAATTTTAGGGGAAACGCAGTGGTTATTGAGCCTTATGATGGGGTCACAAAGCCAACAGAGGTGAATCTTGACAACCTCAATATATGGATTCAGATCCATGATCTTCCAGACCTTTATGCTCATCTAGTCGAGCCTCTAGCAGCTAAAGTTGGGGAGGTTCTGTTCACCAAAACTGCAACACATGATTTCGCGGGTAATTTCTACCGTGTCTGGGTCAGAATCAATGTCTACAAGCCGCTCAAAAACGCGGTGTCTATGATACGCGATGGCAAGCGACAGATTTACCGGGTGAAGTATGAGCGCCTCTTGGACTGGTGTGCTATTTGTGGTCATCTGGGACATGTTTTTAAGGAGCATGGAGACGGGATACATCCTCCCTCGGCACTGTATTTGAAGGACCTAAGGGCAACATGGAACATGCGGGTCGGAACCGGTCCTGGAGCGAGTCGTAGCAAGGGACGACGTGGAGGCCGTCGAGGCGGCCGGGGAGGACGCGGCATGGATCCGACAAATACAGGACAGGAACACTCAGAGCAGTTTACAGATGGTGATATGGATTCGGTGATGAAAGAAGCAGACGGGAACAGGAAGCGTCTGCCAGATGATCTGAATGTGAATAGGCAAAAAACCACCCCGCCTGCAGCCAACAGCTCCCTTGCTCTGCCTCTGGTCATTGTGCCAGTGAGCCCCTCATCAAAACAGGAGCAAAAACGGCTTAGAGCTAACCAAGACAAGAGCAGTTTGAAGAAAAGTGGTGTTTCAGAAAAAACAAATGACGCAAAATCGGCGACCTCCCGAGAGGAGGATCGCCGGGCGCAATGAATCTGCTTTGTTGGAATTGTCGTGGTGCGGGCAAAGCCGCGACAATTCGGGAGCTTCGCGATCTAGCGAAGCAATTTGCCCCGACCGTGTTGTGCATAGTCGAGACACAAATTTCAAAGGCACGGGTCGAAAGTATTGCTGATATTTAGGTTTTTCTCATGCTTATGCAGTTGGTAGCACTGGCCGCAGCGGTGGTCTCGGCCTTTTTTGGAATGATGGAATAAATATAAATGTCTTTGGTTACTCGGAGTATCATATAGATGCCACTGTTAGCTCCCCAAACAGTACGGACTGGCGCCTCACTTGCGTTTATGGGGAAGCCCAGGTTGGAGAACGGTATAAAACTTGGGACACGCTAAAATCTTTGGTCTCAGCTAGCCCTCTGCCATGGCTGTCTTTAGGAGACTTCAATGAGGTCTTACATGCCCATGAACATGTCGGGGTAGGGCAAAGGCGTGCCACCCAGATCGCTGGCTTTAGGGATACGATGGACGTCTGCGCACTAGATGATTTGGGTTACTAAGGGCGACCCTGGACCTTTGAGAAGAAGACAGCGGGCGGCACTTACTGCCGAGTGCGTCTTGATCGTGCTATGTCGAACAGCGATTGGGTTGCTATGTATCCCCATGCCACGTTATTTCATGAACATGCAGCCTCTTCTGACCACTGTCCCATCCGGCTGCAGCTAGAACCTCACCCTATTTCTAGCCAGGGGAGAAAGATCTTCCGATACGAACTGTATTGGGAGAGGCACGCTGATTATAAAGCTCCTCTTGATAGTCTATGGGCGCAGGAACCAGGAGCGAATATTGTGGCCGATTTGAATAAGAAGCTTGCAAACTTGTCCATTTTTCTGACCCAATGGAGTTGCGCCACAATTGGGCAAGTGACCAGAGAAATTAAGAAACTGAAAAAAGCCCTTGCAACTTTCTAGAATGACCCTCAGAGAATCGCGCCGTCGCATGCAGAGGTCAAGACGGCGGATCGACTCGTCGAGCTTTATCACATGGAAGAGATTCTGCTCCGCCAAAGATCCCGGGTGGATTGGCTTACGGACGGCGACAAGAACACAAAGTACTTCCAACGTCGAGCTAACATGCGGCGACAGAAGAACCAAATAAAAAATCTCCAACGTGATGATGGCCAACTTTGTTAATTCTTTCTACAAAAACATTTTCGCCTCTGAGGGCACATCGGGGATGAATGTGGTTCTGGATACTGTCCCGTGTAAGGTAACAAGCGAGATGAATGAAAATCTGACCGCTCCTTACACAGCTGAGGAGGTCAAGACGGCCCTGTTTCAAATGTATCCTATGAAGGCTTCGGGACCAGATGGATATCCTGCTCATTTTTTCCAAAGGAATTGGGCTTTATGCGGTAATGAGGTGACAGATGTGGTTCTTCGTATCCTTCGGGGAGAGGAGAGCCCGGAGGTAATTAATGAAACTATTTTAGTTCTCATCCCAAAGGTAAAAGACCCTACACAGCTCACGCAATTCCGCCCCATAAGTCTTTGTAATGTTCTTTACAAGATTGCTTCAAAGGTTTTGTCCAATAGACTTAAAATCATTCTTCCTGATATTATCTCCGAGGAGCAATCTGCTTTTGTTCTAGGAAGATTGATCACCGACAATATCATAACGGCGTATGAATGTTTGCACTTCATGAAAAGGAACAAGGCACAAAGAAACCGTTTTTGTGCGGTTAAGTTGGACATGATGAAAGCCTACGACAGAGTCGAGTGGAGCTACCTGGAGGCTATAATGCTAAAGATGGATTTGCTCCCTCTTGGGTGGCTCTGATCATGAGAATGGTGAGTTCGGTCAAATTCTCAGTTTTATTCAATGGCAGCAAACTTGAAGAATTCTTGCCATCTAGAGGGATCCGATAGGGGGATCCAATTTCTCCATACCTATTCTTGCTTGCAGCGGAGGGCCTTTCGTGCCTCTTAAAATCTACAATTGAATCATCGCACCTCAGTGGTATTCGAGTAGCTCCATCGGCACCGCCGGTAAGCCACTTGCTTTTTGCAGATGATAGCCTGTTGTTTGTTAAGGCCAGTGTTGACGAAGCAAATGAGCTGTCCTCTTTGTTAGACTCTTATTGCCATGCCTCGGGTCAGAGAATCAACCTCTCAAAATCTTCGGTATTTTTCAGTAAGGGATGCCCAAACAATCTCAGAACCGAAGTAAAATAGGTACTCAATATAACCAACGAGTCTCTATCAGAAAGATATTTGGGTATGCCCTCTAATGTGGGAAACAACAAGAATGGTACGTTCAAGTTTCTAAAGGACAGAGTTTGGAATAAAGTGAAAGGTTGGCTTGAAAAAATTCTCTCCGTGGGGG
>LR738715.1:892450431-892461456 GCA_902687465.1 Secale cereale
TTCTAGCTAATAATTAAGCAAACTACCACATTAAACTAGCACACGTTCCCTGATAGCTGGATTAGTTGTGCAGGCCACAATGACACACGCTAACTAAACAAAGCATCCACACAGAACACCCCGGTGCTCCAGCCCTTTGCCCGGCAGCTTCCCTAGCTATATATAGCTTTGTTCGCAGGCTTAAACAGAACCATCAGATAGACACATCATCAGCCCCTGATCTCCTCTGTGCTCATTGTTACCTAGAATCAAAGAAGGCTCCCCTTCTCAGTTGTAGCTAACTGTGGTCGATGGCTTCCATGGCCCGGAACACGGTGTTGCTCTTTGTCCTAGTCGGTGTCATCCTGCAGCTGAGCTCCGTCATGCCCGCCGCGGAGGCCGGCAGGATGCTGACTAGCCAGGTAGGAGGTGCCGGTGGTGGGGGTGGAGTGAACGACAACGGCACCGGTGGTGGCGGCGGCAAGGTCGATGCGGCCGGTAAACCTATTATTGAGGGCATTGTCTACCACGACGGGACGAACACGGGCATCCGGGTTGATGCCGCTGGTTCTCCTGTGGTCAACGTGAAGAACCCATGACCGTACCTGAGACAGCTCACAGGCCGGTTGTCGTTGCCGCGTGGTGCTCTCTTCTTCATTTTCCCAATGGCTGATGCATGCCTGTGCTCGTTCCTGTTTCCTTTTGATCGTATGTTGTTTTGAGCACGGCCGGAGCTAGCTTAGGTTCGCTTTGCTAGCAGTTGGCTAAAGTGTTTCCCGTTGAGTATTGTGTCCTTGTTTTGCTGTGTTGCTGATACAGCTCAAACAAACTGTACTAGTACTTCTCGTCAATATTCCCCGTCAACTAATATGCCTCTTTTTACTATTTGCAAACATGTAATTGGATCACTCACAAAAGGGTTCAGCTTTCTCAGAGATGCTTCCGTTCGTTACCAAAATAAAAAACATATTTTGTGAATCATTTTGAATTTTCAACATTGTATATTGAGGTCATAAAACGAGCTCATGCCAAATTCCATATTATTCTGACTTTATTTACAAGTTTAGAAAATTGAAAAAGAAATATCAAGAGGTTAAGGTTTATTAAAAAGCAAGTAGTACATTTCTTTTTCATGAATCTCTTGTTTGATAGGTACAAAGTCACTTGAATACAAAAAATAAATAAGATTTCTTTCTTGGAAAAAAAACATATTTTTTAATTAAGTTTTAGTTAAAACTGAATTAATTTTTTATAGATACTTGGAAATTCATTTAAAGCCCGAGATATATCAAATGAATTCTGAGAAACGCAAGATTTCAATACTAACAATGCGTTGTACTATGTTCATCACTGTCTCTTTCACCCTCCTTTGATCAGTACCTCTTTTCATGCTCCGGGCCTGCGCCACGTGTGCCAGCCCGTGTGGTGGGTTTTATATTATCACTTTATTTGTCGGCGTGGTGCCATTAACTTTTTCCCTTCTCATACTCCATATCCTTCTAAAAAAATTTGGTTTCCGCCACTTCGTAACATGGATATTCAGATCGTACCACTCAAACTTCACGAATTTGTTTTGGCTACTACTACTTATGAAGATATTAGTTGCATGACCCTCTACGCATCTCATCTTATTGTCATCATGTTGTCGTCTACTTCTTGTTCCGTTTGGAACCCACCACTTCACCAAGTCAACCACGCCGATGAGGAGACGTCTTTGACCATTCCTGCTATCAGGAGTCATCTTTGACCATAAGTTTGTTGCCACATATTTGCACGTCACGCCGCTCAGTGCATGCATTGAATTACGGCGACCATACCATCGCATTTCGGCGCACTGCTCGGCATTGCCGCTTTATTTACTGGCTCCCTGGCGTGTGCCAAAGCCACCTCCACCTGCCGTCTTCCTAGCAAGGCCCTGACTGCCCAGACGCCGCACGTCGCTTGACCTTACCCGGGCAACGTATTCCACCACAAGCATGTCGTCCTAGAAAAGGTGACACACACGACACACCATGCCGGAGCCATTCTTTGGTTTCTTGACCAAGTGCAGATGGAGAGAGGTAGCATTCTACAGGTAGCTGAACTTGTTGAACGTCGGTGCAGTTGGAGGGCAGATGGAGAGAGGTAGCATTCTGGATGCAACTAAACTAGTCGGACATCGATACATTGCCGGAGCGCCAATATAAGGAGGATATGCGGAGCAGAGCGCCATCAACTGGGCAGACTACTAGGAAGCAGAGACCATGCATGTCACCCTAGAGGATGTCGGGAACACAAGCTACGCACTGCCGAATTACATGCCGAGCTCGTCAAGAGGGTTTCTCGCATAGAAGTCGAGGCTTCGGTGGACATCATCGTCTTGGAACGGGCAACTAGCACGTAAATCGTGTAGTATCGTGCAACGCGAGGTGGATGCTGCCCGTGCTATATATGGAGGAGGCGTGCGTTGCAGCCGGCGTTGGCAGGCTGCCGACTGACAAGTCTAGTCAGTTAGGATTGCTTAGATGGAATATTGGGATCGCTAGTTAAGATGTGGTTAAGTACTCATGGTAGGTATATTTCTGGAAACAACATTGTGTAATACCACATGTATATATGATGTATGTACTTGATAATTATTTACCTTTTATTTATGGGATAGCATCATCTTATTTGCATTCCGGTGCAGATCAATTCCATAAGGAAAATAAATTGCACGTTGGGATCCACATCACACTGAAATCGAAATTGTGGTACAATGACAAATTGATAATGACGCAGACCGAACAATAACAATATATCGACCAGCTAAATGGAGTATTGTTTGCCGTTCGAAAGACCTTGGTGGATTGGGCATTCATGATATTGAGGTTAAGAATAAGGCCCTCCTACTTTCAAACAGGGTGTAATACCGAATTCTGGCCCCCGATATGTGATTCTTGTCAAGAGTATTATTCGTATTCCGTGTATAACAAGAGTTTTCGAGATCTATTGGGCAAACCAGCGCGTGTTTTGATGGTTAGGAGGACAGTGGTATTCCCCCGACACTAGGGTTCTAGTCCAGGTGCTCGCATTTTATTCCCAAATTTATTTCAGGATTTCCGACGATATGCTTTTAGTGCGAGGAAACTTTCTGGTCGACTACGAGGCACTTACGATGACTTCGTAGAATCCCAAAATGATATGTTGGCTCAGTCTTTCGGAGATGCTCATAAGGCTAGAGTGTGCGTGTGTGCATTCATAGGGTTGAGTGTATGCTCTTATAAATGAGCGCTTGCGTCTGTACTGTGTTCAAAAAAGAGTTGAAAATCAATTATTATTTTTTGCGGGTGTTGGAGATCTATTGTTGTTTTGTCTTTCAGGCTGCCAGCAATGCATGTTATGCAAGCACGTCAAGAGATCTCACAGAACTCAATTAAGCAAAACTGCCACAGTAAGCTAGCACACGTTCCCTCGTAGCTTGATTAGTTGTGCAGGCCACAAACACACACGGTAAAGCAAAAAAGAAAAAACAAAAAAAAACCATCCACGCATATCAACCGGCCAGGGGTTATAGCCAATCCCAAATTCTTGGCCCTAATGTCCACTTCCAAACATAGTGTAATCCATAATTCTGGCCCCGATCTGTGATTCTTGCGGATAGTATTATAACAAGAGTTGGAGATATATTCTTGTTTTCTCTTTCGGGCTGGCAGCAATGCAAGTTATGCTAGCACGTCTGGAGAACTCAGAGAAATCCATCGGCCCATAGTTCTAGCTAATAATTAAGCAAACTACCACATTAAACTAGCACACGTTCCCTGATAGCTGGATTAGTTGTGCAGGCCACAATGACACACGCTAACTAAACAAAGCATCCACACAGAACACCCCGGTGCTCCAGCCCTTTGCCCGGCAGCTTCCCTAGCTATATATAGCTTTGTTCGCAGGCTTAAACAGAACCATCAGATAGACACATCATCAGCCCCTGATCTCCTCTGTGCTCATTGTTACCTAGAATCAAAGAAGGCTCCCCTTCTCAGTTGTAGCTAACTGTGGTCGATGGCTTCCATGGCCCGGAACACGGTGTTGCTCTTTGTCCTAGTCGGTGTCATCCTGCAGCTGAGCTCCGTCATGCCCGCCGCGGAGGCCGGCAGGATGCTGACTAGCCAGGTAGGAGGTGCCGGTGGTGGGGGTGGAGTGAACGACAACGGCACCGGTGGTGGCGGCGGCAAGGTCGATGCGGCCGGTAAACCTATTATTGAGGGCACTGTCTACCACGACGGGACGAACACGGGCATCCGGGTTGATGCCGCTGGTTCTCCTGTGGTCAACGTGAAGAACCCATGACCGTACCTGAGACAGCTCACAGGCCGGTTGTCGTTGCCGCGTGGTGCTCTCTTCTTCATTTTCCCAATGGCTGATGCATGCCTGTGCTCGTTCCTGTTTCCTTTTGATCGTATGTTGTTTTGAGCACGGCCGGAGCTAGCTTAGGTTCGCTTTGCTAGCAGCTGGCTAAGTGTTCCCTGTTGAGTATTGTGTCCTTGTTTTGCTGTGTTGCTGATACAGCTCATACAAACTGTACTAGTACTTGTCGTCAATATTCCCCGTCAACTAATATGCCTCTTTTTACTATTTGCAAACATGTAATTGGATCACTCACAAAAGGGTTCAGCTTTCTCAGAGATGCTTCCGTTCGTTATCAAAATACAAAACATATTTTGTGAATCATATTGAATTTTCAACATTGTATATTGAGGTCATAAAACGAGCTCATGCCAAATTCCATATTATTCTGACTTTATTTACAAGTTTAGAAAATTGAAAAAGAAATATCAAGAGGTTAGGGTTTATTAAAAAGCAAGTAGTACATTTCTTTTTCATGAATCTCTTGTTTGATAGGTACAAAGTCACTTGAATACAAAAAATAAATAAGATTTCTTTCTTGGAAAAAAACATATTTTTTTAATTAAGTTTTAGTTTAAAATGAATTAATTTTTTATAGTGTCGGTGTACTAAAGATAGGGTACTTTAGTATCCCAACTTGTGCACGGGCAGTAGTAGCGTCCCGTGGCAAGGCTTGCCACGCGCCCGCCAAGGCCCACTATGGTTCCTCTGGAGCAATTCAAGAACAAAGTATTCAAGTTAAAGAGACAAGACCCCGGCAAGAGGAGCTTGCCGGGAAGGCCGCTCCAGGCTCAAGACCACCCCTTTAGCACAAGACCCTGGCAAGAGGAGCTTGCCAGGAAGGCCAAAACATGGCATTTCAGGAGACTTGCCGTGGCGCATCGCGCGCCCCGGCAAGGCCCGGAGAGCGACAAGCTTCCGAGCGCGGCAAGGTAGCGACCGCGGCAAGGCGCATGCCGCGGCAAGCTTCCACTGTGTGCCCGCGCTCCAGCTCATCCGGCCACGCGTCGCCCTGGGGCCCTTCCAGGGGCACGTGGCGGAAGGCTGTGCAGCCTGGGGTACACGGTGGCAAGCCACGGTGACGAGGCCACTGTCATGGCGAACGGAGATGCCCGGACGGACGCTTTTTGCACTGTTTGGGGCGACGGTGACGTGCATTCAATGCCCTTGTCCCCCACCGTCAAAGTTAGGTACAAAACACTGTACATACACTATTACAACTACCACCATTTTTACGTTTTTACCCTCACCTACGTTGCCACCTGTCGGTGACCCCTTTGACCTATAAAAGGAGGCCCATGCACAACGTAGAGGGGGTTCCGATCTTCGATCACTCTCGCGCTCGGTGTAGCTAGCAACAAGTACTGTAGTTCTTCTTGCTCCCGAGCCAAGAACACAATACAAACCAAGGCAGGAGTAGGGTTTTACGCATCCGTGCGGCCGGAACCTGGGTAAACTGCCCGCGTGCTTGCCTCGATCTGCTCTTCGAGCACCCTCCGCTCCCTTGCCGTACCGAAAAGGGGCTCCGGTCCCATAGGTGTTCGTGGGCGATCAGTTTTCCCGACATCTTTGGCACGCCAGGTAGGGGGCGTCGAGGTTGTGCGAACCTGATCCGGCGTTCACGCGGGCGCAACCTTCAACAACTTCATCAACTTCATTAACTTCATCAACATGCCGCCGAAGAAGAAAGCTTTGGAAGTAGGAGGCCCGTCCGCGTCGATCCCACCACCACCAGAACCAACGGTTGGTGGGGTGGACGCTGGCGGAAGGACGGACGCCGGCGAGGAAACTCACGGCGCCGCCAAATCTAAGGACAACACGGACGACCGGGCGCACTCCAAGACCTCGGCGTCCGTGCACGCACCGCGCCCTTCTCGGGAGGTGCCGGAACGGCAGCGGCGTGGTACGCAGGGTACCATCCGCTTGCTGGGTCAAGGACAAGTTGGCGGGTCGCGGGACGCTCAAGGCCAACGTGCTGGCACGAGCAAAGCGCGGTCGCCGGGGCGAGAACCTGCTCCTTCTAACGCGGTTAGAAGTCCGAGCATATCTCGCTCCTCGCACCGCTCGCCACCGCTTCCCTCCACTCCAGCAGAAGCTCTAGCTAGAGCTCAGCTACTCCTCGACTTCCCTCCAGCGGAAGACAAGGCCGAAGACTGGAGGGCCACCATCCAAAGCCTCATCGCCTTCGCCAACAATGACACGCCACAGCAGCCGGCGACGTCACGGCCGCGGCAAGTCAGCCAGGCGCGGGCTGACGGAGACAAGACCGCCGGGGGTGCAACTATTGTGCACTCCCAGCCGCGAAGGCCGAAATCGCCGACTCGTCGGATCAACATGGACGATGACTCCACGGCGTCGCCGGATCCACGAGCTCGCCGCGATCAACGCCAAGTCCTCGACGACATACGACAAGAAGACGCTCGAACTCGCATCGAGCGTCGAAGAGAAGCGCGACGATAGTCCGACCAGCGCGCTGGGACCGCTCTCGACATGCACGCGCCCGGAGAACCGGGTGACTTGCCGTACACGGCAGGTTGCCCTGCGTTCACCCGTGAGCTGCGGCAAGTCCAGTGGTCCAGCATGAAGAACTTCAAGCCCGACGTACCCGAGAAGTACGATGGCAAGACCCATCCCTCAGAGTTCCTCAGCATCTACACCATTGCGGTGCAGGCTGCCGGGGGACGAGACGAGAAGATATTAGCAAACTACTTCCCGCTCGTGCTCAATGGAAATTCATTTAAAGCCCG
This sequence comes from Secale cereale, assembly GCA_902687465.1. Taxonomy (NCBI): domain Eukaryota; kingdom Viridiplantae; phylum Streptophyta; class Magnoliopsida; order Poales; family Poaceae; genus Secale; species Secale cereale. The sequence continues at coordinate 892,457,523 of LR738715.1, forward strand.
AGATATATCAAATGAATTCTGAGAAACGCAAGATTTCAATACTAAGAATGCGTTGTACTATGTTCATCACTGTCTCTTTCACCCTCCTTTGATCAGTACCTCTTTTCATGCTCCGGGCCTGCGCCACGTGTGCCGGCCCGTGTGGTGGGCTTTATATAATCACTTTATTTGTCGGTGTGGTGCAATTGACTTTTTCTTTTCTCATACTCCATATCCTTATGAAATTTTTTGGTTTCCACCACTTGGTAACTTGGATATTCAGATCGTACCACTCAAACTTCACGAATTTGTTTTGGCTACTACTACTTATGAAGATATTAGTTGCATGACCATCTACGCATCTCCTCTTATTGTCATCATGTTGTCATCTACTTCTTGTTACATTTGGAACCCACCACTTCACCAAGTCAACCAGGCCGATGAGGAGACGTCTTTGACCATTCCTGCTATCAGGAGACGTCTTTGACCATAAGTTTGTTGCCACATATTTGCACGTCACGCCGGCCAGTGCATGCATTGAATAATGGCAACCATACCATCGCATTTCGGTGCACTGCTCGACATTGCCACTTTATTTACTGGCTCCCTGGCGTGTGCCAAAGGCACCTCCACCTGCCGTCTTCCTAGCAAGGCCCTGACCGCCCAGACGCCGCACGTCGCTTGACCTTACCCGTGCAACGTATGCCACCACATGCATGTCGTCTTAGAAAAGGTGACACACACGCCACACCATGCCGGAGCCATTCTTTGGTTTCTTGACAAAGTGCAGATGGAGAGAGGTAGCATTCTACAGGGAACTTGTTGAACGCCGGTGCAGTTGGAGGGCAGATGGAGAGAGGTAGCGTTCTGGATGCAACTAAACTAGTCGGATACACTGCCGGAGCGCCAATATAAGGAGGATATGCGGAGCAGAGCGCCATCAACTCGGTGGACTACGAGGAAGCAGACACCATACATGTCACCCTATTGGATGTCGGGAACACAAGCTACGCACTGCCGAATTACATGCCGAGCTCGTCAAGAGGGTTTCTCGCATAGAAGTCGAGGCTTCGGTGGACATCATCGTCTTGGAACGGGCAACTAGCACGTAAATCGTGTCGTTTCGTGCAACGTGAGGTGGATGCTGCCCGTGCTATATATGGAGGAGGCGTGCGTTGCAGCCGGCGTTGGCAGGCTGCCGACTGACAAGTCTAGTCGGTTAGGATTGTTTAGATTGAATATTGGGATCACTAGTTAAGATGTGGTTAAGTACTCATAGTAGGGATATTTCTGGAAACAACATGTGTAATACCACGTATATATGATGTATGTACTCCCTCCGTTTCTTTTTAGTCTGCATTTAAGATTTGGTCAAAGTTAAACTTTGTTAACTTTGACTAAGTTTATAGAATTATATATCAAGATTCGCAATATAGAATCAATATTGTTAGATGCGTCATGAAATTAATTTTCATACCATACAACTTTAGTATTGTAGATATTGATATTTTTTTTATAAAGTTGGTCAAACTTTACAAAATTTGACTTTGACCAAATCTTATATGCAGACTAAAAAGAAACGAAGGGAGTACTTGATAATTATTTACCTTTTATTTATGGGATGGCATCATCTTATTTGCATTCCAGCGCAGATCAATTCCATAAGGAAAATAAATTGCATGTTGGGTTCCACATCACACTGAAATCGAAATTGTGGTACAATGACAAATTGGAAATGACGTAGAGCGAACAATAAAATTATATCGACCAGCTAAATGGAGTATGGTTTGCCGTCCCAAAGACCTTGGTGGATTGGGCATTCATGATCTTGAGGTTAAGAATAGGGCCCTCCTACTTTCAAACCGGGTGTAATACCAAATTTTGGCCCCCGATATGTGATTCTTGTCAAGAGTATTATTCGTATTCCGTGTATTACAAGAGTTCGAGATTTATTGGGCAAACCAATGCGTGATTTGATGGTTAGGAGGACAGTGGTATTCCCCCGGCACTATGGTTCAAGTCCAGGTGCTCGTATTTTATTCCCGAATTTATTTCAGGATTTCCGACGATATGCTTTTAGTGGGAGGAAACTTTCTGGTCGACTACAAGGCACCTACGATGATTTCGTAGAATCCCAAAATGATATGTTTGCTCAGTCTCTCAGAGGTGCTCATAAGGGTAGAGTGTGCATGTGTGCGTTCATAGGGATAAGTGTATGCTCTTATATATGAGCGCTTGCGTCTGTACTATATTTAAAAAAGAGTTAAAATCAATTATTATTTTTTGCGGGTGTTGGAGATGTATTGTTATTTTGTCTTTCATGCTGCCAGCAATGCAAGTTATGCAAGCACGTCAAGAGATCTCACAGAACTCAATTAAGCAAAACTGCCACAGTAAGCTAGCACACGTTCCCTCATAGCTCGATTAGTTGTGCAGGCCACAAACACCACTAGTAGAGAACGGGCCTTTAGTCCCGGTTGGTACGGGCCTTTTGTCCCGGTTCTTGAACCGGGACTAAAGTGTCGGTACTAATGTCCTAGCCCTTTAGTCCCGGTTCAAACTAGAACCGGGAAAGATGGGCCTCCACGTGGCCTGTGCGCGGAGCCCAGGCAGGAGGGCCTTTGGTCCCGGTTGGTGGCACCAACCGGGACCAAAAGGCATCCACGCGTCAGCATTTCTGTGGCTGGGGTTTTTGTTTTTTTGAAAGGGGGTGGGTTTGGGGGTTAATTTAGGTGTTTCATATATTGTGTTAATTAGCTAGCTAATTAATAGAGAGAAGTGTCCTCTCTTATGTCCGTGCTTGGTCGACACTACGTACTACACATACGTATAGAGAGGACTAGACACGCTAGCTAGCTAGCTAGTAAGCAAACAAAGGAAACAGAATATCATCATCAACATATATATGCATACAGAGAGAAGTGATATCGACCACCTCTCCTTCTTCGAGAGATTTGTCGAACAACAAGTTCTCATATATCTATCCGACACTACCGGGTACATATATACAATAATTATCTCTTACAAATATAATCTCCTATCATATGGACGCATGTTCCACATAGTATTCTCCGTCTTCAGCGATCATGTGGTCAAGGAAGAATGCCGCCAATTCCTCTTGAATTGCTCGCAGACGATCTGGTGCTAGGAGTTCATTCCGCATCCGATAGATCTAATTTTAAGAAACGGGTCAATACAAAGAAAACAATTACTTGATATCAGAAATGAACAAAGTTGCTGATATGCATGGTGGATAATGATTGATTTAACTTACTTCTCGAGCATTTGAGTCATGTCCGCATACCCCTTGGGATCTTTTCGTTTAGAGTCCAAGACAGTTACTACTCCCTGCTCAAGCTTAATATCTAGGAGAATATAGTGGAAGCTGCGCAAGCATGCTTGAACTCATCAATTACATTACTATAACCTTGACTAATATATAAGGGGAACCGAATATGCACAAGACAGTAACACTCACTTGAAGTTGTAAGGAAAGAGTATTATATCTTTGTTTTCATTTACTACCAACGATCGTAGCAAGTTGGCATTAGTATCTGAGGCACGCAATGTAACCTCGGTTGCATCTATGGGGTATGCGTTAATGAACCCAATATCACCGACTTGTCTTTTCTTCAATTCGACGATCTTCAATCTGCATAATATAGTGAGGATAATTATAAATACATGCAATGAAAGAGCTAAGCTATATAGAGAGACTTAATGATAGAAGTAGTAATACTTAAAAAAAGTAGCAGGTGACCGTTGCTTTATCGAGGGCCAATTGATTGAAAAACTGATATAACTCCTCAAATGGAATAGGCAACAGTTCAATTCCAACGAGGTCATGCTCCGGTTTAACTCTCACATACAAACTATCCCTCCCCCCAAACTCTCTGCAGATTTTCAAGTACCAATCATGCAATCTTCGCATCATCGTTGATAGAGATCTTTCATC
>LR738715.1:892467012-892477562 GCA_902687465.1 Secale cereale
ATATATATATATATATATAAATCAGCGTTCCGGGAGCTACCGTGCGGCCAAATTACAGCCGGGGGGGACCCACAGGGGCTCCAGGCGGCCTGCCCACGCGGCCCCCCCCTGGGCCGCGCCGGGGGGGCGCCTGGGCACCCCTGACCCCCTCTGGTGACCCCCTTTGGCATATATTTAAGGTCCGTCGAGGAAACCCTGATTCCAGACCCCTTTTCTCCAGACGCGATTCGGATCTCTGCCGCTATCGCCATCAAGCTTCGGGGGACCAGAATTCCTGCGCCGGCACCCTGCCGGGACGGGGAAGTGCCCCCGGATTCATCTCCATCAACGTTGCTTCCTCCCTCCATGATGCGGGAGTAGTTCCTCCTCGGGGCTGAGGTTCTTACCAGTAGCTATGTGGTCAATTCTCTCTCCCATGATGTGATCTTCGTTGTGATCATAGGCTATGTTAATCTAGGGTGATCCCATGATATTTCCCCTTCCTCTATGGATTGGATTGATGTACTCACCTGTCTTTATCTAGTATAATCCCCGAGACCAAGGTGACAGCGGTCTATTGGACATGGATTAGAAAAGTATTTTCATGAGTGATTTCCTCTCGTGTGTGTTGATTGAAGATTGAGAGTCTCTTGGTGCTTGTCTTTGACTATCCTTTAGATATGTTGTGGTGATTGTGGGACTCTCTTTGGATGGCCGCGGTGACATTGGGAAATCCTTAGATTGAGAACTACGAACTTTGAGGTGTGCTTTTGTAGCCCTACATAATTCTCGTCCTCTCTTGACCACGAAGGAATGACCTCCGAGTGTGTCCCCTTTGCATGTTTTATGGGAAATATCATGTGATTCGATTATGTTAATGTTGTTGGGAGTTGCCACTAGTGAAAGTATGAACCCTAGGCCTTGTTTCCACCATTGCAATACCATTTGTGCTCACGTTTACCACTTGTTTGCTTGCTGCACTTTTTATTACATATTTATATTACTTTGCTTTGCCACTCCTATCATCCATATTTTACCATCTCTTCGCCGAACTAGTGCACCTTTACAACTCCTAGTTGTATTAGGTGTGTTGGGGATACAAGAGACTTCTTGTATCTTAGTTGCAGGGTTGCTTGAGAGAGACCATCTTCAACCTCTACTTCCCTGAGTTCGATAAACCTTAGGTCATCCACTTGAGGGAAATTGCTACTGTCCTACAAACCTCTGCGCTTGGAGGCCCAACATAGTCTACAAGAGTAGAAGCGTGTGTAGACATCAAGCTATTTCTGGCGCCGTTGCCGGGGAGGTGAGCGCTTGAAGGTATATCTTTAGATCTTGCAATTAAATCTTTTTGTTTCTTGTTTTTATTTCACTAGTTATGTTTATGGAAAACCTTGTTATTGGATCGTTGCTTGCGGGAGGACGGCCCACACCTGTGGTGGTTGCTCCTCCTCCTACTGAAATTGTGCCCTATAAAATACCGGCTGGTATTATCGATCATGTTTTGGCTAATCGTTATGCAGGAGACAGACATCCCGATGAACACTTGCTATATCTGTCACAACTATGTTCATTATTTAAGCTTGCAGGTGTATCGAGGGAGTTTGTCATGAGGAAATTATTTGCCTTGTCACTGAAAGGAAAAGCATTGGAATGGTATAGGCTACTAAATGACTCTCACCTGCTGGAGTGGGAAGAGATCCAGTCTCTCTTTTACTCCAAGTTTTATCCTCTTCGTGAAGTCCATGAGAATAGGAATTATGTTTATAATTTTTATCCTCATGACGGAGAGAGCATAGCTCAAGCTTGGGGGAGACTGAAAACGTTAATGCTAAAATGTCCTAACCATGGGCTCCCCAAAGATATTATTATTACTAACTTCTATGCGAGGCTCTCTCGACAGGATAAAGATTTGCTCGATGCTTCCTCTATGGGTTCTTTCACAAACAAAAAGATTGATACTAAATGGGAACTCCTTGAAAGAATTCAACGCAACACTGAAGATTGGGAGATCGACAAAGGTAAAGAGTCAGGTATAATTTATGAGTATGATTGCATTAAGTCTTTTGTTGAAACTACAAGTTTTAATAAGTTTAGTGCTAAGTTTGGGCTTGATTCTCAACTCCTTGTTGATTTCCTCAAATCTTTTGCTTCACATCTTAATATGCCTAAGGAGGATTGGATCAAGCATCATAAACCTTTTAAAGAGACTTGCATAGAAAATGAAATTGTTCATGATGATTGCAACATGCATGATCCAATTCCTAAAAATGAAGTTTTATATAAGCATGTTAATTTTTGTGGAGTGGATAGACCTTGTGAAAGGCCTATGATTGAAGAAGAGAAGTATTGTAAGCAACATAAGCATGAAAGAACAATCACTTGGGTCAGAGATTTAAATGAAATTGCTAGAGAATTGTGTGACCTTTATCCTTTTACTTGTGAACTTTTCCGTACAGAGGGTCACTTTAATTTTCAATGCATGAACTTTCAAAACATAACTGTTAACCGGTTGTGTGATGACATGATCACCTTTGATCTTTATGATGAGCTTATGTTATTTTTGATGTGTGAAGAGTTATCAGAAAAGACTTCTTGGCTGGATGATAATGCCATAGGAATAAAAAAACACTTTGCAAAATTGCCATCTCTATTGTGTTGTTAATTGCCATGAAAATGATTACATAAGTAAGATTAGAAAGGAGGGAACTTTACCAAAGTATAAAAATGTCTCTTATATTTCTGCTAATAAAAAGGAGAGTATCTCCCAAGTTTCCCCTATTGTTTCTAATGATAAACCAGGATATGTGGAGAAGCTTCATCTCCAACCACCCCCTCCTAAGGTGAAGAAGAAGAAAAAGAAGAGGAGGAGGAAGAGCAGCAAGAAGGAAGAAGAATGGGTATCAACCTGGCCTGAGCATATTCCTCCTAACAACTTTTATCTTAACGGTTGTAAGTTTAAAGAAGAAGGTGAAGTTTATTGCCTTAATTATCATCTTGATGATACGTCCGTAGGTACTATTGAAGATGATTTTGATTATGATATGCATGTTACTTATTGTGATTGGGAAAATGATGATAATACTGCTTATGTTCTTGAAAATCTTTTTGGTACCAACTTTGAAAGTGAAGATATGGGAAGCTCTAAGCTTGGGGATGATAGGATTGCAAATCCTATCCCCACTAGTGATGTGATAATTGATAATTCTCTTGATAGTAAGAATAAAGACAACATGTTTACAAATATAGTTGCTAGCAATGATAATGCTCTTCTCTACCATGATGATGTTATAACTCCAATCTATAGTGATTATAAAGGTACCTATGACATAAGGAGAAATTATCCTTATGAAACTTGTCATAATCATGAAAGGAATTACTCCCTTGTTGAACACCACCCTCCTAATATACAACTAATCTATAGTGTTCAAGTTGTTTATGATAGTCCTACTCCCACTATTACCAATGAGAAAAATTATGCTTATGTGGGGAGTGAGAGTACCTTTTTGCATGTGGATCATGGTGACAATGCTTTATGTGATGCTTATATTGTTGAGTTCATCCATGATGCCACTGAAATTTATAATGAGAGAGGGAGGCTTGGTTCTAAATATCTTAATAATAAGAAGTTTCCTCTCTTTATGGTGAATATTTTGAAGTTATGCTTGTTTTGCCTTCCTATGCTAGTTGCTTCGTGCTTCAATGAATTATTCTATTGCAATATTCCTATGCATAGGAAGCATGTTAGGCTTAAATGTATTTGGCATTTGCTTCTTGATGCCCTCTTTTGTTCTTCAGCTCTTATTCTTGCGAGAGCATCATTAAAGTCCTATGCCTAGCTTAAAGGCATAAAAGAAAGCGCTCTTGGGAGGCAGCCCAATGAATAAATTTATTTTGCTTTTGTTGTGTCTTGATGTTGTTTACTGCTGTAGCATCATCATTGTATCTTTACTTTTCATATTTGTGCCAAGTATAGCTTCTGATTGCTAGAAAATTCAAAAGTTGTGAGGTGTTGTCCAGGAAACAGATTCTGTCCTTGGATAGAAAAATTCGTATAAAATCACCAGATCATCTTTTTGGTCTGAATGTTTTCGACAGCGTTCTCTATATAATTGTCTTTCGTGCGTCTGTTCTGAGTTTTTTGATTTGAGTTGCAGAAGTATCCCGAACAGATCGATTACTGCCTGATGTTCTGTTTTTCACAGATTCTGTCCTGTTTTGCCTTTACTTCACTTTGCAAATTAAGAACTTGCTTTTTCTTTGAAAAAACCTTTTGGCAATCTTGAGAAACAGTAGAACTTCAAGAATATCTTTATTTCCAGCAAGGTATAATTATTTTATTAAGGGTACTAACCTCGCTAATCAGATTATGATGAGTTATGTATGAAGGGAGTTTTCAAGTGTGCGAGGGAAGATGGTAAAAAAGATTCAGGAGTGTCAAGCGCTCAAGCTTGGGGATGCCCCCGTGCACCCCCAAGGAATATTCAAGGAGACTCAAGCATCTAAGCTTGGGGATCCCCCCCGTGCATCCCCTTCTCCATCAACATTATCAGTTCGTCTTTCGTTTCGCTATATTTTTGTCACTTCATGTGTTATGTGCTATGCTTGGAGCGTCTTGCTTTTAGTTTTCTTTTTAGTTTTTCATAACGAGTCGGAACCCAGCATTCCTTTATGTGGGAGAGAAACACGCTCCACTTCTACCTAGAACATAACATAGGATTTTCATGTCTATCTATGATATGTGTGTTCTTTGTCTTTTAATAGCTACTACCATGCTCTGCTCTTAGTGTTCATGCTTATCTTTTCAAAGAGCTTTTGTTTAGTTGGTTGCTTGAACTCTCTTTAATTACCATGCTCACCTTATTAAGAGAGTTTGCTTCCGTTGCATTGGTTAATGTGTCTATGATAAAGATGCTACTTGCATGATGGTGCTTAGTAGTTCAGGTTTTCTTATGGTTAATCTCAAATAGCTAGGGGGTTCCCAATGTGTTATTGGAGTACCAACTTGATTTGTTTGCCTATGATGTGGTATGGTTTAGTAATATCTTCCTTCGAGAATTTATTTTGATTGACTTGGCGTATGCTCACGCATATTTAAGACTGTAAAGAAAGTTTGTCAAGCCTTGATGATCTTTTATTTCTGAGTAGCGATATAACTTCCATGCCTGATTCAATATTGCTTTGTCGCTCCGCATGATTATGACCGTCATTGCTCTCTTAGTTGGTCGCTCCCAGTCTTTTGCTAACCTCCACCTGTACTAAGCAAACTAACCATGCAATACATAGCTCATGTGAAAGTAGCCCAAGAACTATTGTGGTAAAGAATATGTTGCCTATGTATCTTATTTCTTATGAGTTGCTTGCTGAGCGGTAACCATGTTTCTGGGGACGCCATCAACTGTCACACTTTTTTTGAATATCATGTGAGTTGCTATGCATGTTCGTCTTGTCTGAAGTAAGGGTTATTTACCGTGGGTTGAATTAATATGCATATTGTTAGAGAAGATCATTGGGCCGCCAACCAAAGCCATGCATCATGGTGGAAGTTTTAGCTTGGACCTTAATCCTCAATCTCTCATGAGAATATGCTTATGCATTAAAGAGGAGTCCATCATCTATTTTCTATGTTGTCCCGGTATGGATGTCCTCAAGTTGAGATCTATCAAAAACGAGAAATCAAATGCGATCTATCTCCTTGGACCTTTGTACAGGTGGCATAGAGGTACCCCTTTGTGACACTTGGTTGAAACATATGCAATGCAATGATAACCCATGGAAATCCGAGCTAATTAGGACAAGGTGCGAGCACTATTAGTATTCGATGCATGAGGCTTGCAACTTATAGGATGTCTTATGCATGACACATATGAATTATTACTACCGTTGACACAATTGCTTCCATGTTTTCAAAATAAAAAGCTCTAGCACATAACCATCCTTTTACTTTTATGTTGAAGCACCAACTACTAAGAGCATGATTGTCATTCTGAGTGTAATGTGCATTGTCCCAAAGTAGCATTGTCTTTTGCATGATTGTGATATCGTTTATTCTGAAATGATTGTATCTAGTCATCACTTAAACCTTGAAGGTGCCCCTGCATTTATGTTTTGCTTCACTAAAGGGGGCAAGCTAGATATCACTTTGTCATATTTGCACATCATGTTCATTGCAAATCTTTTTGATGTTTCAGTTTCATATTGTAAAACTTTCAGTTATTTGTGATTTTCTCATGAGGCAACTTAATTACTATAGAATCATTGTCTCAGTAATCTTTTGTCATATGACTATGAAAAAGTCCTATATGGTTAATAGCATGTCACCACAGAAATTATTCCTGTTATCATTTACCTACTCGAGGACGAGCAGGAATTAAGCTTGGGCATGTTGATACGTCCAAAACGTATCTATAATTTCTGCTTGCTCCATGCCACTTTTGGGTGATATTGCTATGATATTCATACACTTCCATACACTTTTGATCATATTTGGACTAACTTACTAATCCAGTGCACCCCAGTGCCAGTTTCTGTTTTCAGCTGTTTTTGTATTTCAGGTTTTCACGTTTCGAGAACTGCCCAGAAAAATCCAGAAAAAATATATAAAAATCAGCGTTCCGGGAGCTACCGTGCGGCCAAAGTACAGCCGGGGGGACCCACAGGGGCTCCAGGCGGCCTGCCCACACGGCCCTCCCCCTGGGCCGCGCCGGGGGGGCGCCTGGGCACCCCTGACCCCCTCTGGTGACCCCCTTTGGCATATATTTAAGGTCCGTCGAGGAAACCCTGATTCCAGACCCCTTTTCTCCAGACGCGATTCCAATCTCCGCCGCCACCGCCATCAAGCTTCGGGGGACCAGAATTGCTGCGCCGGCACCCTGCTGGGACGGGGAAGTGCCCCCGGATTCATCTCCATCGACGTTGCTTCCTCCCTCCATGATGCGGGAGTAGTTCCTCCTCGGGGCTGAGGTTCTTACCAGTAGCTATGTGGTCAATTCTCTCTCCCATGATGTGATCTTCGTTGTGATCATAGGCTATGTTAATCTAGGGTGATCCCATGATATTTCCCCTTCCTCTATGTATTGGATTGATGTACTCACTTGTCTTTATCTAGTATAATCCCCGAGACCAAGGTGACAGCGGTCTATTGGACATGGATTAGAAAAGTATTTTCATGAGTGGTTTCCTCTCTTGTGTGTTGATTGAAGATTGAGAGTCTCTTTGTGCTTGTCTTTGACTATCCTTTAGATATGTTGTGGTGATTGTGGGACTCTCTTTGGATGGCCGCGGTGACATTGGGAAATCCTTAGATTGAGAACTACGAACTTTGAGGTGTGCTTTTGTAGCCCTACATAATTCTCGTCCTCTCTTGACCACGAAGGAATGACCTCCGAGTGTGTCCCCTTTGCATGTTTTATGGGAAATATCATGTGATTCGATTATGTTAATGTTGTTGGGAGTTGCCACTAGTGAAAGTATGAACCCTAGGCCTTGTTTCCACCATTGCAATACCATTTGTGCTCACGTTTACCACTTGTTTGCTTGCTGCACTTTTTATTACATATTTATATTACTTTGCTTTGCCACTCCTATCATCCATATTTTACCATCTCTTCGCCGAACTAGTGCACCTATACAACTCCTAGTTGTATTAGGTGTGTTGGGGACACAAGAGACTTCTTGTATATTAGTTGCAGGGTTGCTTGAGAGAGACCATCTTCAACCTCTACTTCCCTGAGTTCGATAAACCTTAGGTCATCCACTTGAGGGAAATTGCTACTGTCCTACAAACCTCTGCGCTTGGAGGCCCAACATAGTCTACAAGAGTAGAAGCGTGTGTAGACATCACTCGTCCTTCTGCTAACCTTTGATCACTTCTAGTACTTCCCGACCGCTTCGCTTCGTGAAATGACTTTTCAATAATGCGGTCATAGTTGTCTTTCGGCGGATACTTCGATGGTTTCTTCAGGGAAGCCAGAGTGCGCTTTGCTTTCACCGGATCTATCTTCTCCTCCGGAGGTGGATGTCTCTGTGCTTTCAACCCTTCAAGCCAGTCCTTCACTTCGCCTTCAGCGATCTTCACGTTTTCCTCGTCGGACCTCTCGTATGGTAACTTCTCTACAGGCATGAGAGAAGAACCGAATATGTATTGCCTCCCGCCTCTGGCTGTACTGCTAGACGCCGGCAGACCAGACAAAGCGGCTGTCTTCTTTCCTTCCTTACGCGGCAGAGGAGAAGGACTACGACGCGCTGGAGCAGCCGGATCGGCGGCGGGTCTCTTCCGCCCTTGCAGCTGACGAGGCGGAGAAGGAGGAGGCTGGCTGCTCGGGCGTGCCGGCGCAGGCGGAGAAGGAGGCGGAGTGCCGCCACGCGCCGGAGAAGGAGCCGGAGTACCCTGATTGTCACTCGCCGGAGGAGGAGGCGGTGGAGGAGGCGGAGTGCCCTGACTCGCCAGAGGAGGAGGAGGAGGCGGAGGCGTCCAGTTCAGAATGTTGATGAGGTCCTTCCGCCATAGGCATGGAGTCTTCAGAGAAGAACCCAGCCGAGTCTCCCCTTCACCGGTAGGGTGTTCAAGCTGGAGGTCCTCAAATCCCTCCGTTATTTCATCCACCATCACCCTAGCATATCCTTCTGGAATCGGCCGGCAGTGAAAAGTTGCGCCTGGTCTAGTAGGATAAACAGAGCCAGCAGCCGCCTTGACCTTCATATTAATCCATTGCGTCATAAAGTGGCAATTTTGAGACTCCGTGATAGCATCCATGGGATAGCTGGCAGGAGCCGTCAAGACATGCTCCGGCTGAAGCTGCTCGATGGAAGCCACGCTGCTTCTCCGCTAAGATGGCGGGGTAGCTTCGGGGGAAGCTTCGGCAGTTCTTTTGCTGTGATTTGCTTCTCGTTCCTCCATCGCTTGTATCCTAGCGTGCAGCGCCTACAGTTCGGTCTCCTGCACTTTCTTCCTCCTCTCGTGGCATTTGTAACCGCCTGCGCCCGGAAACCCAGCACTCCACGTAACGGAGCCTGGTGTGCCTCGTGTCCGTCCAGGGTGCTCAGGATTCCCGAGGGCCATTGTGAGCTCATCGTTCTCTCTGTCGGGAACGAACGTCCCTTGCTGCACTGCTTTGATATAGTGCCACATCTTCCTGAGTGGTATTTCCAATTGCTTGTCCATCCAAATGCACCACCCTGATACAGGGTCCAAGGTTCCGCCAGCCCTGAAGAACCAAGTCCGGCAACGGTCTGGACAGTTCATTGTCTCTGGTTCGATCCCTTTCTGAAGCAGATCATTCTCAGCCTTGGCCCACTTAGGCCGGGCTCTGAGGTAGCCACCTGACCCCGTGCGATGGTGATGCATCTTCTTCACATCATTTTTTTGGTTTGTCGCCGACATCTTCTTACTCTTTACCGATGTCTTATAGGCCACAAATGCGGGCCAGTCATCTTTGATCTTCTCATATATGCCCTTGAATTCTGGTGTCTCTTTTTTGCGGACAAACTTATTCAGGTGTTTCTTCCACCCCCTGAATAGGTCTGCCATCTTCGTAAGAGCAAAAGACTTGATTAATTCCTTTTTAACTGGCTTCGACGGATCATCCTCTGGATGTAGGGTGAAATTTGACTTCAGCTCAGTCCAAAGATCCCCTTCCTGCATATCAATGACATAAGACACCTGAGGGTCTTCTGCAGCCGGCTTTAACCATTGCTGGATGCTTATCGGGATCTTGTCCCTAACCAGAACCCCGCACTGATTAACAAATGTGTTCTTTGTCCGGATGGGTTCAATCGGTTGGCCGGTGCGCATGATTTCTGTGATCTCAAACTTTTCATCCGAGCTCAACTTTTTCTTCGGGCCTCGTCTCCTTACCGAAGATGTGCTCGATCCGGAGGGCTAGAAAAAAGAACAAAGATGAGAGTTAATTAATATGTGTACATACCAAAACAATGAATGCAACAATTAACTAATCAGCACAGGCTTAACTAATATATATACCTGCTGGCCGGACTCGGTTCGGTCACCGGAGCCATCATCACGGTCTCCTTCTTGCACCGGCATTGGGTCACCGGAGCCGTCCTCACGGTCTACTTCTTGCATGCGCATTGGGTCACCGGAGCCATCATAATCATAGCCTGCTTCTTCATCCTCTCTTTCCAGCAGCTCATCGGTGTCGTTGAGAAACGACAAGACGGCATCACGTCCGTTTGCGATTATGTCCAGCAACATCGCTTCTTGTGCTTCGTCTCGGGGGGTGTCGTCCATAGTTTCTAGAAATATTTACAACATGGTAATTATTATTCAAACATGACAGATGGATATATTAATGGCAAACGTAGAACTAGCTAGCTAATCACAGTAAGGAATCATATATATTAATTTGTGGCCTCGACGCTGCTTCTCTAGGGTTTCGGGTGGCCTCGCGCTTCAAGGGTTAGGGGTGGCCTCGAGAACGCTTCAAGGAGGGGGTAATATCGACAACGACGAGATATATACACGGGAAAATAATGTTATCGGGGAGGGGGTAATATCGACAACGACAGACCCCCCCCCCCCGCGTGTTGAAGTTATCGGGAGGGGGTATATC
>LR738715.1:892493187-892551661 GCA_902687465.1 Secale cereale
CGGCGAGGAGGAGCAGCCTGGCGGCGAGGGGAGGAGCAACTGAAGATGAAATCTGAAAAATGCTAAGTGCGGGCTTATATAGGAAAGCCATTGGTCCCGGTTCGTGGAACCAACCTGGACCAATGCCCCCTTTAGTCCCGGTTGGTGGCGCCAACCGGGACTAAATGGGGGCATTGGTCCCGGTTGGAGTCACGAATCGGGACCAATACCCCCCCCCCCCCTTTAGTCTCGGTTCGTGCCACAAACTGGGACCAAAGGCCTTGTGCTGCCCCGCGGCCAAAATCTTTAGTCCCACCTCGCTAGTTGACACGGGCTCGGAGTTGTTTATAAGCCCCACTTCGGGCGCTGTATTGAACTCCTCTCTATTGCAGGCTTCTGGGCCTAAATTTGCGTGCTATCTTGTGAGTCTGCTGGGCCTTATCGTCCTCCATGCTGGGCCGTAGGCCTTCCAGGCTCACTGGGCAGCGCCCCATTTTTTTGTTTTCTTTGTTGCTTTATTTATTTTATTTTGTTTCTACTTACAACAAAATACTTATTGTTGCTATTTTTTTCCAATTTTTTTGTTTTGTTTTCTGCATTATTTATTTTGTTTTGTTTTTTGCTTTATTTTTTAATTCTGTTTGCTTTTAGTTTTAGAAAAATTATAAACTTTCTGTTAGTGCCATTAGTTTTCAAATATGAAAACACTTTTTTTTGTTTTCTTTGTTGCTTTATTTATTTTATTTTATTTCTACTTACAACAAAATACTTATTGTTGCTATTTTTATTTTTTCCAGTTTTTTTGTTTTGTTTTCTACATTATTTATTTTCTTTTGTTTTTTGCTTTATTTTTTAATTCTTTTTTGCTTTTAGGTCAGCAAAATTATAAACTTTCTGTTAGTGCCATTAGTTTTAGAAAAATTATAAACTTTTTGTTAGTGCCATTAGTTTTCAAATTTGAATAGTTAAAATTTGAATTCTTTGAAATTTGTGTGAATCACAAGTTTGTGGTTAACTTTACTAAAAACATGAACATAGATGCACCTATAGAGAAAATTCGAGCTAAATTCATAGTTTTCAAATGAACTCTGAAAAAGTTGGCATAGCATGTACATGTACAAAACGGACAATGGTATCATACTCGTATGTTACAAAGTTGGCATGGTATCATCATAATAGTTGTGGAAAAAAGTCTTCACTTTTTCTTCGCTTGTGTCATTTGCTTATTGCGACGTAACCATAGATAATCTTCATCGTTTATCAGGATGCTTGGGTCAGCCTTGACTTTGAATGGAGGAATTTCATGAAACTTTTCATAATCTTCAGATATGTCTGTCTTGCCCTCCACTCCCAGGATGTCCCTTTTTCCTGAAAGAATTATGTGGCGCTTTGGCTCATCGTATGATGTATTCGCTTCCTTATCTTTTCTTTTTCTCGGTCTGGTAGACATGTCCTTCACATAGATAACCTGTGCCACATCATTGGCTAGGACGAACGGTTCGTCAGTGTAGCCAAGATTTTTCAGATCCACTGTTGTCATTCCGTACTGTGGGTCTACCTGTACCCCGCCACAGATTGACCCATTTGCACTTAAACAAAGGGACCTTAAAATCATGTCCGTA
Source organism: Secale cereale (assembly GCA_902687465.1). NCBI lineage: Eukaryota > Viridiplantae > Streptophyta > Magnoliopsida > Poales > Poaceae > Secale > Secale cereale. Next base: position 892,494,789 of record LR738715.1, read on the forward strand.
GTCAAGTTCCCATATGTCCACTATGTAACCATAATATGTGTCCTTTCCCCTCTCGGTTGTTGCATCAAAGCGGATACCGCTGTTTTGGTTGGTGCTTTTTTGATCTTGAACAATCGTGTAAAATGTATTCCCATTTATCTCGTATCCTTTGTAAATCAATACAGTTAAAGATGGTCCCCTGGACAACAAGTACAGCTCATCACAAATAGTGTTGTCACCTCTGAGACGTGTTTCCAACCAACTGCTGAAAGTCCTGATGTGTTCACATGTAATCCAGTCGTCGCACTGCTTCGGGTGTTTGGAGCGCAGACTATTCTTGTGTTCATCGACATACGGGGTCACCAAGGTAGAGTTCTATAGAACTGTGTAGTGTGCTTCAGAGCAAGAATATCCATCCCTGCATATTATTAAGTCCCTTCCAAGCGTGCCTTTTCCAGTCAGTCTCCCCTCATACCGCGATTTAGGGAGACCTATCTTATTAAGGTCAGGAATGAAGTCAACACAAAACCCGATGACATCCTCTGTTTGATGGCCCATGGAGATGCTTCCTTCTGGCCTAGCGCGGTTACGAACATATTTCTTTAGGACTCCCATGAACCTCTCAAAGGGGAACATATTGTGTAGAAATACGGGCCCCAAAATGACAATCTCGTCGACTAGATGAACTAGGACGTGTGTCATGATATTGAAGAAGGATGGTGGGAACACCAGCTCGAAACTAACAAGACATTGCGCCACATCACTCCTTAGCCTTGGTACGATGTCTGGATCGATCACCTTCTGAGAGATTGCATTGAGGAATGCACATAGCTTCACAATGGCTAATCGGACGTTTTCCGGTAGAAGCCCCCTCAATGCAACCGGAAGCAGTTGCGTCATAATCACGTGGCAGTCATGAGACTTTAAGTTCTGGAACTTTTTCTCTGGCATATTTATTATTCCCTTTATATTCGAAGAGAAGCCAGTCGGGACCTTCATACTGAGCAGGCATTCAAAAAAGATTTCTTTCTCTTCTTTCGTAAGAGCGTAGCTGGCAGGACCTTCATACTGCTTCGGAGGCATGCCGTCTTTTTCGTGCAAACGTTGCAGGTCCTCCTGTGCCTCAAGTGTATCTTTTGTCTTTCCATACACGACCAAGAAGCCTAGCAGGTTCACGCAAAGATTCTTCGTCACGTGCATCACGTCGATTGAAGAGCGGACCTCTATGTCTTTCCAGTAGGGTAGGTCCCAAAATATAGATTTCTTCTTACACATGGGTGTGTGTCCCTCAGCGTCATTCGGAACAGCTAGTGCGCCGGGGCCCTTTCCAAAGATTACGTGTAAATCATTGACCATAGCAAGTACGTAATCACTGGTACGCATGGCGGGCTTCTTCGGGTGATCTACCTTGCCTTTGAAATGCTTTCCTTTCTTTCGACATTGATGGTTGGTCGAAAGAAATCGACGATGGCCCAGGTACACATTCTTCCTCCATTTGTCTAGGTATATACTTTCAGTGTCATCTAAACAGTGCGTGCATTAGTGGTATCCTTTGTTTGTCTGTCCTGAAAGGTTACTGAGAGCGGGCCAATCATTTATGGTCACGAACAGCAACGCCTTTAGGTTAAATTCCTCCTGTCTGTGCTCATCCCACGCACGTACACCGTTTCCATTCCACGGCTGTAAAAGTTCTTCAACTAATGGCCTTAGGTACACATCAATGTCGTTGCCGGGTTGCTTAGGGCCTTGGATGAGAACTGGCATCATAATGAACTTCCGCTTCATGCACATCCAAGGAGGAAGGTTATACATACATAGAGTCACGGGCCAGGTGCTGTGATTGCTGCTCTGCTCCCCGAAAGGATTAATGCCATCTGTGCTTAAAGCAAACCATACGTTCCTTGGGTCCTTTGCAAACTCCTCCCAGTACTTTCTCTCGTTTTTTCTCCACTGCGACTCGTCAGCGGGTGCTCTCAACTTCCCATCTTTCTTAAGGTCCTCACTGTGCCATCGCATCAACTTGGCATGCTCTCCGTTTCTGGACAGACGTTTCAACCGTGGTATTATAGGAGCATACCACATCACCTTCGCAGGAACCCTCTTCCTGGCGGGATTGCCGTCAACATCACCAGGGTCATCTCGTCTCATATTATACCGCAATGCACCGCATATCGGGCATGCGTTCAGATCCTTGTATGCACCGCGGTAGAGGATGCAGTCATTAGGGCATGCATGTATCTTCTGCACCTCCAATCCTAGAGGGCATACGACCTTCTTTGTTGCATATGTACTGTCGGGCAATTCGTTATCCTTCGGAAGCTTCTTCTTCAATATTTTCAGTAGCTTCTCAAATCCTTTGTCAGCCATAGCATTCTCTGCCTTCCACTGCAGCAATTCCAGTACGGTACCGAGCTTTGTGTTGCCATCTTCGCAATTGGGGTACAACCCTTTTTTGTGATCCTCTCACATGCGATCGAACTTTAGCTTCTCCTTTTGACTTTCGCATTGCATCCTTGCATCGACAATGACCCGGCGGAGATGATCCTCATCGGGCACATCGTCTGGTTCCTCTTGATCTTCAGCGGCTTCACCCGTTGCAGCATCATTGGGCACATCGTCTGGTTCCTTTTGATCTTCACCAGCTCCCCCCATTGCAGCATCACCTTATTCAGGGGGCACATAGTTGTCATCGTACTCTTTTTCTTCGTCGTCTTCCATCATAACCCTTATTTCTCCGTGCCTCGTCCAAACATTATAGTGTGGCATGAAACCCTTGTAAAGCAGGTGGGAGTGAAGGATTTTCCGGTTAGATCAAGACATCGTATTCCCACATTTAGTGCATGGACAACACATAAAACCATTCTGCTTGGTTGCCTCAGCCGCATTCAGAAACTCATGCAAGCCCTTAATGTACTCGGAGGTGTGTCTGTCACCGTACATCCATTGCCGGTTCATCTGCGTGCATTATATATAATTAAGTGTGTCAAAAACCATTACAGAACATCATAAATAGATAATTAAGTGACCAAATTAATAGAAGTTCATCATCACATTAAAACCAAAGTACATACATAGTTCTCATCTAACAACATATAGCTCTGCAGAGCATCTAATTAATTTTCACCATACATTGAAACTATGTAAAACATTTCAATGCGAAAACAAATGCGATCATAATCGCAACCAAGGTAACAATTGATCCAACGGCATAATGATACCAAGCCTCGATATGAATGGCATATTTTCTAATCTTTCTAATCTTCAACCGCATTGCATCCATCTTGATCTTGTGATAATCGACGACATCCGCAACATGCAACTCTAATATCATCTTCTCGTCCTCAATTTTTTTATTTTTTCCTTCAAGAAATTGTTTTCTTCTTCAACTAAATTTAACCTCTCAACAATAGGGTCCATCTTGATCTTGTGATCATCGACGACTTCCGCAACATGCAACTCTAATTCCATCTTCTCCCCCTCCATTTTTTCCAATTTTTTCTTCAAGGAAATGTTTTCCTCTTCAACTAAATTTAACCTCTCCACAAGAGGGTCGGTTGGAATTTCCGGTTCTAACTACCTCCTAGACATATAAAAACATCTATGCATGTCAGGTTGGTCGGCATAATTGTCATAAACACTAAAACAAATAGTTATAAATTAAAGATAATATACCACATCCGAATCGTAGACAGGACGAGGGCCCACGTGGGCGGATATCAAAACCATCGCACTATATAATAACAAGCAATAATAAACGTAAGAACATTAGACAAATATCTATCTAAAGCAATAATAACAAGCAATAATAAAAGTAAGAAAAGCATGGACATAACAAGAGGCTCACCATGGTGGTGCCGGTGACGAGATCGGCGGGGGCGATCGACGGCGGCGAAGACGGGGACAGGACGTGACGGACCGCTAGACCTAGTTAAATCTCGGAGAAAATGGAGCTTCGAGAGAAGAAAAGCTTAACTAGTGTGGCTTGGGCATTCCATCGAACACGTTGTGTGCATAGGAGGTGAGCTAGAGCACCACCAAGCACTCTCCCCCTTGGCCAGAAAAAACAGAGCAGTGTGCTCTGCTCTTACGCGAGGGGTATATATAGGCACCACATTGGTCCCGGTTGGTGATATGAACCGGGACTAAAGGGGAGCCTTTGGCCCCGGTTCAAGTCTCCAACCGAGACCAATGGTGGTGGGCCAGGAACAAGACTCATTGGTCCCGGTTCGTCGCATCAACCGGGACCAAAAGGTCTAGACGAACCGAGACCAATGGCCCACGTGGACCGGCTGGCCCCCTGGGCTCATGAACCGGGTCCAATGCCCCCAATTGTCCCGGTTCTGGATTAAACCGGAACTAATGGGCTGGACCATTGCCCCGTTTTCCACTAATGCACACACGCTAACGCAAAAAAAAAACGCATATCACCCGGCCAGTGGTTATAGCCAATCCCAAATTCTTGGCCCTAATGTCCACTTCCAAACATAGTGTAATACATAATTCTGGCCCCGATCTGTGATTGTTGCCGAAAGTATTATAACAAGAGTTGGAGATATATTCTTGTTTTCTCTTTCGGGCTGGCAGCAATGCAAGTTATGCTAGCACGTCTGGAGATCTCAGAGAAATCCATCGGCCCATAGTTGTAGCTAATAATTAAGCAAACTACCACATTAAACTAGCACACGTTCCCTGATAGATGGATTAGTTGTGCAGGCCACAATGACACACGCTTACTAAACAAAGCATCCACACAGAACACCCCGGTGCTCCAACCCTTTGCCCGGCAGCTTCCCTAGCTATATAAAGCTTTGTTCGCAGGTATAAACAGAACCATCAAATAGACACATCATCAGCCCCTGATCTCCTCTGTGCTCATTGTTACCTAGAATCAAAGAAGGCTCCCCTTCTTAGTTGTAGCTAACTGTGGTCGATGGCTTCCATGGCCCGGAACACGGTGTTGCTCTTTCTCCTAGTCGGTGTCATCCTGCAGTTGAGCTCCGGCGTGCCCGCCGCGGAGGCCGGCAGGATGCTGACCAGCCAGGTAGTAGGTGCCGGTGGTGGGGGTGGAGTGAACGACAACGGCACCGGTGGTGGCGGCGGCAAGGTCGATGCGGCCGGTAAACCTATTATTGAGGGCACTGTCTACCACGACGGGACGAACACGGGCATCCGGGTTGATGCCGCTGGTTCTCCTGTGGTCAACGTGAAGAACCCATGAAGAACCCATGACCGTACCTGAGCCGGTTGTCGTTGCCGCGTGGTGCTCTCTTCTTCATTTTCCCAATGGCTGATGCATGCCTGTGCTCGTTCCTGTTTCCTTTTGATCATATGTTGTTTTGAGCACGGCCGGAGCTAGCTTAGGTTCGCTTTGCTAGCAGTTGGCTAAAGTGTTTCCTGTTGAGTATTGTGTCCTTGTTTTGCTGTGTTGCTGACACAGCTCAAACAAACTGTACTTGTACTTCTCGTCAATATTCCCCGTCAACTAATATGCCTCTTTTTACTATTTGCAAACATGTAATTGGATCACTCACAAAAGGGTTCAGCTTTCTCAGAGATGCTTCCGTTTGTTATCAAAATACAAAACATATTTTGTGAATCATTTTGAATTTTCAACATTGTATATTGAGGTCATAAAACGAGCTCAACCAAATTCCATATTTTTCTGACTTTATTTACAAGTTTAGAAAATTGAAAAACAAATATCAAGAGGTTAGGGTTTATTAAAAAGCAAGTAGTACATTTCTTTTTCATGATTCTCTTGTTTGATAGGTACAAAGTCACTTGAATACAAAAAAAATCTTTCTCGAAAAAAACATATTTTTTAATATCATTTTAGTTTAAAATGAATTGATTTTTTATAGATACTTGGAAATTCATTTAAAGCCCGAGATATATCAAATGAATTCTGAGAAACGCAAGATTTCAATACAAACAATGCGTTGTACTATGTTCATCACTGTCTATGTCACCCTCCTTTGATCAGTAGCTCTTTTCATGCTCCAGGCCTACGCCACGTGTGCCGGCCCATGTGGTGGGTTTTATATTATCACTTTATTTGTCGGTGTGGTGCCGTTGACGTTTTCCCTTCTCATACTCCATATCCTTCTACCACGACCGGACGAACACGGGCATCCGGGTTGATGCCGCTGGTGCTCCTGTGGTCAACGTGAAGAACCCATGACCGTACGTGAGCCAGCCCATGTGGTGGGTTTTATATTATCACTTTATTTGTCGGCCTGGTATTATTGACTTTTTCCCTTCTCATAACCCACATCCTTTTGGATAATTTTGGTTTGTGCTACTTCCGAACATGGATATTCCGATCCTACCACCCAAACTTCGTGAATTTGGTCTGGCCAATACTACTTACGAAGATATTAGTTGCATGACCCTCCGCGCATCTCCACCTCTTGTCGTCATGTTGTCGTCTACTTTGGATCATTTTGTTCCATGTCAAATCCACCACTTTACCAAGTCAACCACGCCCATGAGGAGACGTCTTTGACCACTCGTACAATTAAAGGTCCAAAATTGACAGGACCACACAACCATAAGTTTGTTGCCACATATTCGCACGCCACGCCGGCCAGCGCATGTATTGAATTATGTCGACCATACCATCACATTTCGGTGCACTGCTCGACATGCATGTCGCTTTATTTATTGGCTCCCTAGCATGTGCCAGAGGCACCTCCAGCTCCCCTCTTCTTCGCAAGGCCCTGACCGCCCAGACGCCGCTCGTCGCTTGACCTTACCCTGGCAACTTATGTCACCACACACATGTTGTCCTAGAAAACGTGACACAAACGCCACGCCACGCCGGAGCCATTCATTGGTTTCTTGGCGAAGTGTAGATTGAGAGAGGTAGCATTCTGGAGGCAGCTAAACTTGTGGGACGCCGATGCGGATGGAGGGCAGATGGAGAGAGGTAGCATTCGGACGTCAATGCATTGCTGGAGCGTGTGGAGCAGAGCACCACCAACTGGGAGAACTACCGGGAAGCTGACACCATGCATATCACCCTAGAGGCTGTCGGGACCACAAGCCATGCACCACCAAATAATATGTCGAGCTCGTCAAGTAGGTTTCTCGCATAGAAGTCGAGGCTTCGGTGGACGTCGTCATCTTGGAATGGGCAACTAGCACGTAAAACACGTCGTATCGCAACTTATGGCTGGTCGAACATGACATGGATGCTCCCCGTGCTAAGAAGGAGGCACACGCTGCAGACGGCACGCTGCTGACCGACAAGTCTAGTCAGTTAGGATAGTTTAGATGGAATATCAGGATGCCTAGTTAAGATGTGGTTAAGTACTCGTAGTGGGAATGCTTTTACGATAAAAGGTTTGCCCGTTTTATATTATAAAGCAAACACCTGATACATCCAGCTCACTGGGGCCGCAGCACAGAAAAGCCCAAAAGAAAAATAAGAAGAAAAAAGAGAAATAAATGCCGACACCGGCAGATCAACGAAGAAGGAAGACCGGCAGCTGCTGCACCCTCCGAGTAAGTACGACCACGATACCGGCATCCCGAAGCGCCTTGTAAGTGATCTAACCCCGCTTGGTAAGTGATGGCTGTTGCAAAAGTGGACATTAGTAGAAGAAGAGAGACTTGTGACTCCGCTGCAGCTCCACACTTGAAATCTCAATCTCTGTTGTAACCCCTTGCCTCTGGAGACATTAAAGAGAGTTCAATCAGATGCAAACAAGTACTAGTAGTAGCGTGGAACCAATAAATAATAACAACTGAGTTATGACTTATGACAAGATGAAGACAACATATGTAGTTAGTACGTACAAGCCTGTTAGATTATGATCGGGAGGCTAAAGACACGATGGTTTACTAACTTTTGCGCCAGGAGTTTGACTATATGTCGTGCAGCGGAACATGCTCGGTCTCTACCACGTAGTTGCTAGCTACTAGCATGGTTTCATTACTGAGAATCTTTCAATAGGTGTCTATGGTTCGTCGATCCTTCTTTTACAGTTTACAACAGATGGGCGCGCGGCGCACGCGGTCGCACATGTGGTCCACTGTGAGAGCTAATCATGTGACACATGCTCCCCACATTCCAGAACTAGCATGTTGTGCCACATTTTTTCGACAACCAATCAACCAAATTGTCACAGGGATAGGAGCAAATAAGAAGTGCAATTCACAATTCAGCCTGTAAAATTATCAAATACAGAAACTCCTGACTCACATTGTTTAGAAAAACAGGGACGCTCTGCCCGGCTGCATATATTATGAAACCACCAACAAGGTTCAGCAAAAGCCAGGACAAACATAAAAGTCTGGTAAAAAATTTAAAAACTAGAGCAAAGCTCAGCGCCAAACTAAAGTTTCAAAGCTAAAATAGACCGCCAGTGGCAGAAACACTACTCCCAAGTCTATTACAAGCACAACCAACATAACATGGGTGAAAGAGCCTCCCACAAACTGGACATCTTCGGACGTTTTAGCAGACACTAGTGACAAGGGGACTCCTCACTCATGTCGAGCCTTGTGTCTGGATCGGTGAGCTCAGCTGCTTCAGGTTGGGGGCACGGTTGTGGCTCCAACTGGGTTTTGAGGTGCTTACAAGTATGGAATGCGATCACGGCCAGGGCGAGTATGAGCAGTGCAGCAACAAACACAGCCAGTTGCCAGTCCCTGCTGGTCCCGACGGTGTAGGCCACTAGCAGAGTCAGCAAATCAAGCATGATGACCACGGGCATCGCACAGCCATACTGTTCTTCCCTCTTGAGCAATTGTAGCAGCAGCAGCAGTATGGTGACAATAGACAAGGCGAAGGAAGTGGAGTTACTGTAGAAGAAAATGAGGTACCGGTGCCTCATATTGTACTCCCAGCCTGCGATGTGCCCATCTTCGTCGGTCTGCCAAACTTCGCCTGACAGATCTAGCCCGGCCTGGTACGTGGCGCCTGCCACCAGGATTCCTAGCAACATCAAGTGTCTGTGCTCCGCGTGTTGCTTTTTCTTTGCTCGTGTAAATACGAGCTCCCCTTCCCGGGCATTTGTCATGATGGGGTCCTCTTCATTTGCTTCTGCCCTCAATCTCTGGCGAGTATCCCTGACCAAGAATATTACAAGCAGTGCAGCTACAATCACAGCGGATAGTGCAATCAGGACGAAGATGAAGATGGAAGTTTTCAGATCTTGCGTGCTCCCGGCGGCATAGGCACCCATCAGAACAGACGATCCCACCGCCGCGCAAAGGGTTAGCGCATAGCTTCGTATGGCTGGTCTGTACAGCACCGGGCTCACCAGGAGAAGCATGGTGCTGACTGAAAGCGGGAAGCTCAATGTGCTGCAGAACAAGAAGGAGTTGTAGCGCCGCTTGTAGGTGTGCAGGAGGATCGGGTCGCCTGCCAGAAACTCAGACCCAATGTCAACCCAGAAGCCACCTGGAGGATTCAACCCTGCATGATAACTCATAGCTGTCGACATGGTTGCCAAGAGGTAAAGCAGCTTGCGCTTCTTCTCCACCTCCTCTTGCTCCACATAAAAATTGATGGCATCTTTTTCAAGTGTGAAGAAGATAACATGTATCACAATGTAGAACATGATAGCGCCGCCCAAGGCCAGGACATAGGTGGATGTGCTTATATTGTTGCTGACACCGGCAGTGTATGCGCCAATGAGGCCGAACAATTCCAGTATCATAACGGCCTCCACCTTGTGCGCCCCGAGGCCCCTGACAAACTTCGACAGGAACATGATGATGGTGACCAAGGAGAGCACGAACGCAAATGAATTGCAGTACAAGAAGGTCCAGTACCGGCTAGCATTCATTACAAAGAGGATTGGGTCGCCAGCAAGGTTACCTCTTTTATTTTCGTGCCAAACACCACCAGGCGGATCTAACCCCGCTTGGTAAGTGATGGCTGTTGCAAAAGTGGACATTAGTAGAAGAAGAGAGACTTGTGACTCCGCTGCAGCTCCACACTTGAAATCCCAATCTCTGTTGTAACCCCTTGCCTATGGAAACATTAAAGAGAGTTCAATCAGATGCAAACAAGTACTAGTAGTAGCGTGGAACCAATAAATAATAACAACTGAGTTATGACTTATGACAAGATGAAGACAACATATGTAGTTAGTACGTGCAAGCCTGTTAGATTATGATCGGGAGGCTAAAGACACGGTGGTTTACTAACTTTTGCGCCAGGAGTTTGACTATATGTCATGCAGCGGAACATGCTCGGTCTCTACCACGTAGTTGCTAGCTACTAGCATGGTTTCATTCCTGAGAATCTTTCAATAGGTGTCTATGGTTCGTCGATCCTTCTTTTACAGTTTACAACAGATGGGCGTGCGGCGCACGCGGTCGCACATGTGGTCTACTGTGAGAGCTAATCATGTGACACATGCTCCCCACATTCCACAACTGGCATGTTGTGCCACATTTTTTCGACAACCAATCAACCAAATTGTCACAGGGATAGGAGCAAATAAGAAGTGCAATTCACAATTCAGCATGTAAAATTATCAAATACAGAAACTCCTGACTCACATTGTTTAGAAAAACAGGGACGCTCTGCCCGGCTGCATATATTATGAAACCACCAACAAGGTTCGGCAAAAGCCAGGACAAACATAAAAGTCTGGTAAAAGAAATTACAATATAGAGCAAAGCTCAGCGCCAAACTAAAGTTTCAAAGCTAAAATAGACCGCCAGTGGCAGAAACACTACTCCCAAGTCTATTACAAGCACAACCAACATAACATGGGTGAAAGAGCCTCCCACAAACTGGACATCTTCGGACGTTTTAGCAGACACTAGTGACAAGGGGACTCCTCACTCATGTCGAGCCTTGTGTCTGGATCGGTGAGCTCAGCTGCTTCAGGTTGGGGGCACGGCTGTGGCTCCAACTGGGTTTTGAGGTGCTTACAAGTATGGAATGCGATCACGGCCAGGGCGAGTATGAGCAGTGCAGCAACAAACACAGCCAATTGCCAGTCCCTGCTGGACCCGGCGGTGTAGGCCACTAGCAGAGTCAGCAAATCAAGCATGATGACCACGGGCATCGCCCAGCCATACTGTTCTTCCCTCTTGAGCAACTGTAGCAGCAGCAGCAGTATGGTGACAATAGACAAGGCGAAGGAAGTGGAGTTACTGTAGAAGAAAATGAGGTACCGGTGCCTCATATTGTACTCCCAGCCTGCGATGTGCCCGTCTTCGTCGGTCTGCCAAACTTCGCCTGACATATCTCGGCCGGCCTGGTACGTGGTGCCCGCCACCAGGATTCCTAGCAAGATCAAGTGTTTGTGCTCGGCATGTTGCTTTTTCTATGCTCGTGTAAATACAAGCTCCCCTTCCCGGGCATTTGTCATGATGGGGTCCTCTTCATTTGCTTCTGCCCTCAATCTCTGGCGAGTATCCCTGACCAAGAATATTACAAGCAGTGCAGCTACAATCACAGCGGATAGTGCAATCATGACGAAGAGGAAGATGGATGTTTTCAGATCTTGTGTGGTCCCGGCGGCATAGGCACCCATCAGGACAGACGATCCCACAACCAGCCCAATCAGTATCAGAAAAGGCACTGATGCGAAGAGAGGAGAATTTTTTTATAGCTAGACCAATATTTGTTGTATTCTTGACATACCTCAAGATGCGCTTTGCAGCTGTCCAATGGGTTGTAGTAGGTGCATGCAAAAACTGGCAAACTTTATTAACTGCAAAGGAAATGTCAGGTCGAGTAAGGGCCCGTTCGGAAGTCTGCTGACTTCTCAAAGTGGCCAGCTTCTCTGGAAGCCAGCGCTGGCCAGCTTCTCGCGGGGCGAACGCTGCGTTCGACAGCAGCGGCTGCTCAGCTCCCGTCTGCATGGGCTGACAGCCCAGGTAGCAAGCATGAAGCCCATTTAGGTTGTTTCTGGTATGGGAGAGCGAACGTATCGAGAGAAAGAAACATATCCCACGAACCGGTACGCAACCCAGGTCACTTGGCAGTGGCATATCAGGTAATTACAACCAACTCCGCCTCCTTCGATTTTTGAAGCGTGGTTTGAGCAGCTTCTCAGTTTTACACTGCGACGGTAGTTCGCTCCAGGAAGCTGGATCCTTGGAGCTGTAGCGTTCGGGACGGCTCCACGGGCTAAGCTGAAGAAGCTGGGAGCAAGAGAGTATCCGAACGGGGTCTAAGAGTCAAGTACTGTAATGCTCCAACTATACTCATGTAGCTGGTGCAATTCCTGGTTCAAAAGTGCTCCTTCTATCAAGGATAGCTATTCTGAGATGGACAAGGGAGTTGGAGAAGGTTTGCAATTTTGCATGCCAACTCTTCCTAACAGATCAGTCACATACTTCCCTTGTGATAAGTGAATGCCATGTTCAGTTTTCTTGACTTCTATGCCTAGGAAGTAATGTAAATCTCCCAGATCTTTTAAAGCAAAATCTGCCCTAAGATCTTTTAACAGTGTTGTTATTGCTTCACTGGATGAGCTAGTCACAATAATATCATCAACGTAAATGAGAACAAAAATGATGGTCTAAAACTTGTTGTAAATAAACAGAGAAGTGTCAGACTTGGATGGAGGAAACCCAAGCTTTTGCAGTTTCATACTTAGCTAAGAGTACCATGCTCGAGGTGTTTGCTTGAGACCATACAAAGCCTTGTCAAGTTTGCAGACATGAAACGGCACATTTTTGTCCTCAAACCCAGGAGGTTGTTTCATGTATACCTCCTCTTCCAGAACACCATGAAGAAACGCGTTCTGTACATCTAGCTGTCTGAGACTCCACCCCCTGGAAACAGCAACGGAGAGCACAAGACGAATAGATGCCGCTTTGACAATAGGACTAAAAGTATCTTCATAGTCAATACCGTAGCGCTGTTTAAATCCTGTTGCTACCAAACGTGCTTTGAACCGATCAATTGTACCATCTGACTTTCTCTTAATTCTATAGACCCATTTGCAATCAATTAAATTGATACCTTCACGACGAGGAACTAGATGCCACGTCTTATTGCGTTGCAAAGCAGAAAATTTATCCTCCATAGCTTGTTTCCAACGAGAGTCGCCAAGGGCTTCATGCAGAGTCTTGGGTTCACTCGATTCACCTATCAAACAAGTCAATCCATATTTGGCACAAACACCAACACCCACAGCCTCTGCGCTCATTGCTACCTACCTAGAAATAGAATCAAAGCAAAGCTCATCGTTTCGGCAGCCAGGCCAGCTGTGATCGGTGATGGCTTCCATGGCTCGGAGCACGGTGCTGCTCCTCGTCCTGGTCGGCATTGCCCTACAGCTGAGCTCCGTCGTGCCAACGGCGGAGGCCGGCAGGATGCTACCCAACAAGGTGGCAGGTGGCAGCGGTGGGGGCGAAGCGAATAGCACGACACACAACCTTCTTGTCCTCGACCTCAATGTCCTCGGCCCTGTCAACACCCGAGTCTCCATCACCGGCACCCTCCCGTCAAGCCCATGAACCTGATCGGCTAGTTCATCTGTTTCCCAATGGCCGGTCAGCGTGTGCGTTTGTCGTTGTTCGCTCGTTCGTGTGTGAATGGTTTGTATGTTTTGGATGGAGAGCTTTGCTAAGTAGCTAGCTCATGTCCAATTTGTATCCCGGTCCCTCTGTGTTGTCGATGCGGCTTAAATAAAGTGAACTTTTATTACTAATTGGTTCTCATTGGTATTTCTAGCAAAAAAAAGTTCTTCAATGATTACGTATAGAGTAATATAGTTAACAACTTAACAATAATCAAAGAGTAGAATTTTATCTAGTTTCAAGTTAGGGTCTCATGTTATCAATCTAAATATTCACGTTTCAATCTCATTGAAATATATCGCAACAAATTCACGTGGGGCATCGTCCAGTTTTGGAAGTTGAAAGTCAAAACAGATGGGAGGGGCAAACTTGATGCCATTCTCTGGACGAGTTTTTCTCTCAGCTGCCAAAATATCGCACAAACTCATCACAGAAAAGAGTATAAAACACCCATGTCAGAATTACTAGTTAACAAGATAGTTATACCATTAATTCTCTGCATAACTTGGGTTGCTTCTTTCAACCGTGCTGCAAAATTAATGTGCATTGTCAACTGTGGCTCGCATTCTTTTTCACAATCAAAAGTCAACCCCCACATCGTATTCAAAAGCCAAGAAAAAGATACCTTCAATTGTTTATTATCCATGCGTGTATCACGCACTTTTTCTTTTGTGGGATAAATAGGACTTTTATTCAATAATGGTAGGGTTATAGTCTAGCTAGTGGCAGAAGTGACTAAATACACGTAGGACCACAATATAGTCATGCATCAGTATTACACTTAGTTCGACTATAACTAGCCAGACGATCTGCTACCCTATTTTATTTATGGTAAATTTTCTAGGGAATAAACTCCCTGTGAATCATTAAAAAGTTTATCTCAGCAACTAGATGACCATACATAAAGCCATCCAGATTATTTCCCTTGAAAGATGCCAACGTTGTCGAGGAATCAGATTGCACAATGATTGGGCCTTCAGAGTGCTGCTTGGCTAGTCTCATACCATGCATCAAACCGTTAATCTCAGCTTCCAAAGCATCATTATAGTTAAATAAGAACCAGTATGCCGCGAAAATAACACTCCCATCATGTCTCCGGAGGAGCATACCTGTGGCCGCAGACCCTTCGGCCTTTGAAAATGGTCCGTTCACTGAGAGGGCCACATGATCACTGAGAGGGGTTAGGGCCATGCCAGCGGTGGTGGTGAGACGTTGATCATCGGGGAGGGAAGCAAATCTTCGCAGGTCATTTTTTCCTTGATAATTTGCTCCGTAGTATATATCCTTGACAGCTGCAACAAACTAAAGTAACTTTGCAGAAAATCAATGGATGTTTCAGGTGGAGGAGCTTCTGTACCATGTGCCATGTCTGTAAGTAAGCTCCAGACCCTGATTATCATATCCCGGACGGTATCGAAAGCAAATTTTGTAGCCAATCTCTGCCTGTATTAATCAAAAGGTCACGGCCGGGCAGCGACCAAATGCTATTATTATCTCACGGACGGTGTTGGCTGTGTGCATCCTAACTATGCAGAGACCAGGTGTGTGCTCTTTATGTTTGTATCTTCTTGATACTCCCTCCATTTTTATATACAAGGCCACTATGAAATATACATTTTGCATCTATATAAGGCCACCAACAGTACTCGAGGCAAAATTAATGACATTTTCTCGTACTAACAACCTGTTTAATACTTGCATGCATGTAGTTATAATGACAGTCGTCTCCTTCCTCCACTTAGTTTCTTTGCATGCATGCGGAGTATTAATGATCCCAGTAAACAAGAACAAAAGTTGATTTTTAAAGCATGCATTAAATTTTACATTAATACATGTAATCTAAGTTTGTGGCCTTGTATACAAAAATGGAGGGAGTACTTCATTTCGAGTCAATAAAATCCACCCTTTACCGAAAAAATGTCAAACATGCATGTGAGTTCTGTGTTCCCCCAAAAGGCACGTGTGGCGTGACACAAAAGTCTGATAAAAGAAATTACAAACTAGAGCGAGCGCAGAGCCAAACTAAAGTTTCAGAGCTAAAACAAACCGCCGGTGGCAGAAACACTACTCCAAAGTTTATTACAAGCACAACCAACATTGCAAGAGTGGAAGAGCCTCGCACAAACTGGACATCTTTTGCATAAACTGGACATCTTCAGACGTTCTAGCCGAGACTGGTGACCAGGTGACGTCCAGGGGACTCCTCACTCACATCAAGCCTTGTATCTGGTTCGGAGACCTCAGCTGGTTCAGGTTGGGGGCATGGCTGTGGCTCCAACTGGGTTTTGAGGTGCTTATGGGTAAGGAATGCGATCACGGCCAGGGCGGGTATGAGCAGTGCAGCAACAAACACAGCCAGATGCCAGTGCCTACTGGACCCGGTGGTGTAGGCCACTAGCAGAGTCAGCAAATCAAGCGCGATAACCGCGCGCATCGCCCAGCCATAGTGTTCTTCCCTCTTGAGAAACTGTAGCAGCAGCAGCAGTATGGTGACAATAGACAAGGCGAAGGAAGTGGAGTTACTGTAGAAGAAAATGAGGTACGGGTGCGTCATATTGTACTCCCAGCCTGCGATGTGCCCGTCTTCGTCGGTCTGCCAAACTTCGCCTGACAGATCTAGCCCGGCCTGGTACGTGGCGCCTGCCACCAGGATTCCTAGCAACATCAAGTGTTTGTGATCGGCGTGTTGCTTTTTCTTTGCTCGTGTAAATACGAGCTCCCCTTCCCGGGCATTTGCCATGATGGGGTCCTCTTCATTTGCTTCTGCCCTCAATCTCTGGCGAGTATCCCTGACCAAGAATATTACAAGCAGTGCAGCTACAATCACAGCGGACAGTGCAATCAGGAAGAATATGAAGATGGATGTTTTCAGATCTTGTGTGGTCCCGGCGGCATAGGCACCCATCAGAACAGACGATCCCACCGCCGCGCAAAGGGTTAGCGCATAGCTTCGTATGGCTGGCCTGTACAGCACCGGGCTCACCAGGATAAGCATGGTGCTGACTGAAAGCATGAAGCTCAATGAGCTGCAGAACAAGAAGACGTTGTAGCGCCGCTGGTAGGTGTGCAGGAGGATCGGGTCGCCTGCCTGAATCCCAGACACATAGTCGTCATACCAGAACCAGAAGCCACCTGGAGGGTTCAACCCTGCATGATAACTCATAGCTGTCGACAAGGTTGCCAAGAGGTAAAGCAGCTTGCGCTTCTTCTCCACCTCCTCTTGCTCCACATAAAAATTGATGGCATCTTTTTCGAGTGTGAAGAAGATAACATGGATCACAATGTAGAACATGACGACGCCGCCCAAGGCCAGGACATACGCGGATGTGCTTATATTCTTGCTGACCCCTGAAGTGTATGCACCGATGAGAGCCAACAATTCCAGTATCATAACGGCCTCCACCTTGTGTGCCCCAAGTCCCCTGACAAACTTGGACAGGAACATGATGATGGTGACCAAGGAGAGCACGAACGCAAATGAATTGCAGTACAAGGTCTTGTACCGGCTAGCATTCATCAGCAAGAGGATCGGGTCGCCAGCAAGGTGACCGCTACTATTTTCCTGCCAAACACCACCAGGCGGATCTAGCCCTGCTTGGTAAGTGATGGCCGTTGCAAAAGTGGACATTAGTAGAAGAAGAGAGAGAGATTTGTGACTCCGCTGCAGCTCCACACCTGAAATCCCAATCTCCGCTGTAACCCGTTGCCTATGGAGAAATTAAAGAGAGTTGAATTAGTTGCAAACAAGTACTACTAGTATAGTAGCGTGGAACCAATAAATAATATTGACAACTGAATGATTCGTATGCTCAATTATGATAAGATGAAGACAACATATGTACTCCCTCTGGTAGTAAGTACGCACCTGTAATTTTCTCGAGGCCACAACCTAGATTTGGTTAGAATCTAGAATGCATCCTAGACTGATGGCAACCACAAGGGGCACATAAGTAGTAGCGCCAGCCTCCCTGCAGCTACCAGCAGCGTATGCGCCGACAAGGCCAACCAGCGCGACTAGGATGCACCCGCACATCTCGCGAGACCGTGCCGTCTGCTGGTGAAGCTTCCTGCTGAGCAGCAGCATGATGATGAGCAGAGATGCCATGAACGCCGTTGAGTTGCAGATGAAGAAGGTGGTCAGGCGTGCCTTGCTGAGAAACGGGTCTCCCGCACGGTGCCCGCCACTGTTGTAGTACGTCATACGTCATGCTTAACAGGAACGCGGCGAGCAGCATCAGTACTTTGCGGAGCCGCTCTTCGAGTTGGACTTTGTTCTTGTCTCGGTCTGCTGGAAGAGTAGACTCTGCACGCCGCGCCAGCACCACCTGGACTGTGAGGTAGGTGAAGACCCCGGCTGCCATTAGCACCAAGGTGCAGACGGTGGTGAGCATGTCGCGGCAGC
This sequence comes from Secale cereale, assembly GCA_902687465.1. Taxonomy (NCBI): domain Eukaryota; kingdom Viridiplantae; phylum Streptophyta; class Magnoliopsida; order Poales; family Poaceae; genus Secale; species Secale cereale. The sequence goes on from LR738715.1 coordinate 892,512,673, forward strand.
TCCCCACAGCATAGGCACCCATGAAGCTGAGCAGGTCAAGCAGCATGAGCACACGCAGCGGCTTGATCATGAACCACTTATCCTGCTTCTCGACCAGATTGATGGAGAGAAGCAGGAAGAGGACGATGACCAAGACCGATGAAGCCAACGCGAAGGCGTTGCAGTAGAAGAACACAAGGTATCTGAGATTGTCGGTGGTCCGGACGATTGGTTCGCCGCCAATGTAGTAGGGGCTGCTCTCTTGCCAGAGTGCCCCCGGCAAGTTCAAACCCACGCTGTACGTCACCGTCGCCACCAGCGTGGCCAGCATCAGGATGTACTTCCGCAGGATGTATTCCCATGACTCCTGCATGGGTTGCGGGGTGATCGCCTCCTCCATTGCCACTGCCGTTACCTCAGGCGAGCTTGAGCTTGATGGCATCCCCTTAAAAATCAACTACCTTGTATGCTACTTCCTCCGTCCGAAAATACTTGTCATCAAAATGAATAAAAGGGGATGTATCTAGACGTATTTTAGTTCTAGATACATCCTTTTTTGTTCATTTTGATGACAAGTATTTTCGGACGGAGGGAGTACTATTATCAAATGTCTAATGCGATGCAGAATGTGCAGTGCCAACCGTGCTACTAAGGCTTATGCTACTATATACTATATATAGGAGTACTAGAGTCGTACTCACCTGCCGTGTCACCACATCACGCGTGATGCAGATTCAAACTGTTTCAAAAACAACTGTCCTTTTTCGCAACTCGATGAAATTTATATATGGGCTGCAGGACCAGTACTGTACGTATGTAACGTATCAAGAGCACTCCATCGAAACCACCATAAGCAATACTAGAATATTACAAGCTGCAGCCTGTAAGAGTAAAAGACTAAGACTGCCCAGTTAAAGGCATGGTGGTGTGCAATACTTTGCATCAAGATTGAGTATTTTGACAATACAGTATGTCGAGGAGAGGATCATGCCTCATCGCATGGCTTTTATGGTTGGGCTGACACACTGGATGAATATGTGGCACAGTGGAGGCTCGAATTCTGGTTTAGCAACCGGAAGCTTTTATTTGGTCACGGTAGTAAGAATAACTGTTTATAAAACAACTGTCTTTTTTCACATCTCTACAGCCACGAGGAATGTGCAGCTATTGAGGGAGTAGTAACTTCTTTTGAGGAAGTATAGTAGCTTATTAGTGTGTTCGCCATATGTGAACCTTGATCCAGATTCAAATTAAGGACGAAACCGTGTCAGAATAAACTCCTGGATCATTGGTCCTTCCTCACATGTGTGTATGAAATTTACTATTGTTTCGCCAGGACTTACTATATGTCACGGAGCTAGCTAGCTGAAGATGCCTCGTCCCATCCACGCAGTTGCTAGGTAGTAGCATGGTTTCATGCTTGGTCTTAACTATTAGTGTAATGCTATTCTTAATCCATGCACCCCGCAAAAAAGTGATATCTGATCTTACTCTCTAGTTGAAACCATGCTACTGCCTAGCAACTGCGTGGACGGGACGAGGCATCTTCAGCTAGCTATTCTTAACTATTTGGTAGAACTCCCAAGGCTGCGGGGTCCTGTGTAACCCCGAGGAGCACGCGCAGTCCATCGAATACCACCCATATTTCTACATAAAGCACCCTAAGCAGTACAACTAGATTACTGGTAGATAGTACAAGCCTGTTAGATTATGACCGGGAGGCTAAAGACACGGTGGTTTACTAACTTTTGCGCCAAGAGTTTGACTATATGTCGTGCAGCGGAACACGCTCCGTCTCTACCACGTAGTTGCTAGCTACTAGCATGGTTTCATTCCTAAGAATCTTTCAATAGGCGTCTATGGTTCGTCGATCCTTCTTTTATGGTTTACAACGGATGGGCGCACGCGGTCGCACATGTGTTCCACTGTGATAGCTAAGCATGTGACACATGCTCCCCACGTTCCGCAACAGACATCTTGTGCCACATTTTTTCGACAACCAGTCAACCAAATTGTCACAGGGATATAGGAACTAATAAGCAGTGCAATTCAGCGCGCGTCTCAGGCATTCCAGTAATTGTAATTCTAATTGTTCCTGGGTGTAAAACCTTTATATTAATACTCATGCAATAAGAAAATTAGGTGGTTTTACATCCATACCAGGAGCGGCGGCCAATAGGAAACGGAATCTCATTGGCATCAGTGAAACCTGCAGGAGCAGAGAATGGTAGCTAGCATCAGATGCAAATTAATTTCAGAACCAGTCCATCCCAGCAATGTAGTAGAACAGTGTTCCACACCGTACCGATCCCCACCCTCTCCCCCGGCGGCGGCGGACGGGGACGCACGACCAGCATCAGGATCAGAGAAGCAGGAGATGGCGAACGAGAGGCTCCCGCGGGACTTCTGGGATGCCAGCGGCGCCTTGAGAGGGCACCCTAGAATATTGGAGGATTAGGTGTCAGCAGCAATGGTGATGGTTTCCTTCTCTATTTGCACAATCTGGTTTCGCAGGCTACTAGGATCTAGTCATTTACAGGTTATAAAAAAAATTAGTCATTTAGCTGACATCATCTGTCAAGTTTAGAACCAAATGGTGGTACCATTTTTGTAACAAAATGCTGATTTAAAAAAATGCAAAGGATTAGTACTAGATTTATGTGGCACACGTCCACACCGCACAAATTCACATCCAAATCCGATCTACAGTTCAATGAACATGGATAGATTCCACCATAGAATTTCAATTGATATTCGCCGCAAATTTTGGATTCGCTACGACTAGTTGACTACTCACATGTTGGAATTTGTCTCTTTTTTCTCTTGATCCACCGAGATTCTATACGACGCCTCCTGGGCTGGTAGGTTGGTAAAATTTAACATAATTTGTAGTTGGTGTTTGGTGAATTGGACAAATGAAATGTATCGCCAAATTTTAACATAATTTAGCATTGTTATTCTGTATGCTGAACCTTTTTTTTTGGATCATTATATATTTCACTTACTCAGAATATATAGTGCTGCTAATTGAGGTCTTTCTTTCCCGTCTCTCAAGGCAAGCCAAAGATAAGAATAATGGCATTACAGGATATGATTTTTTCATCACAAGTACAGTGTGCACATCAATTTCAGTAGCTTCTCTAATTACAGACGTAATTAAATTTCTGAAATCGAAAACACAGTGTACCCTGTACTCTGGTTTAGCCGACTTATAGTATAGCAACTAAAGAAACCATACTGCCTCATTTTTATTCTATCCGCTAATGTAAATTCGTACTTCAATTTGCTGACCGGTCCTGTTTTCCTTTAGCACATCCATTAGCTCCTCGCTGAACCACCGTTTAAAGCATAAAACACCATTTTATCTTTCCTCTCATATCATGTTTTCCCTGTTTATTTTCCTCTTATTCATGTCTACCTTTTGTCAAGCAGCATCACAACCTTCTCGCAAGAAACATAACAGTCAACAAAGATATTTTGGTCTTGATTGCGCAAATTGACTAGTAACAGTCGAATTATTCTTGGACAGATTAAAAAAAAATAGCTGCATGATCAAATGGATCATTCTGATAGCTTTCTTGACTAAACTAAGCCTGCTTTAGTAAATGCTTCTCTGAAGCCGAAATAGGATATTCTTTCCGGTCCGAAGCAAGCTGTTGCTTGGTTTCAATTTCATGTCAACCATGTGACTTATGCGTTGCCTCAAAAGGCAAGCGTGCCAAAAAAAAATCGACAACCAATCAACGAAATTGTTATATGGATAGGAATAAGTATGCAGCGCAATTCAGATAACTGGAGCATTCCAGTAATTCTAATTGTTCCTTTTTTTTTTGTCTTTGTACCTATACATGACCTCTTAATAGAACTCGCGCGATAGAAAAATCAAGTGGTTTTAGATCCATACCCTGATTGGCGGCGCTTTGGCCCATAGCAAGCGCCATCGAAGGATCGGCAAGACCTGCGAGGAACAGAGAATGGCAGCCAGCATCAGATGCTAACTAATTTCAGAGGCAACATACACCGGGGTGTAGAACAGAACAGCATTCTGCACTGTAGAAAACGTCCCTCTCGTCCGGCGGCGACATGCCAGGACGCGCAACCAAGAGTGGAATCAGTCCAGTCCACACAAAACGCTAAGCACTATTCTCTGATCATCCACTGTAAATCTGCAGTTCAATTTTCCGGCCTATGTTCCCTTAAGAATCTCCGTTTTCTTTTATTTAGCACTTACATAAGCTCAACGATGACTGATTATTGCTAATGGCATAAAACAACATTTTATCCTCCCAGATCCATGTTTCTGTTTCCAATTTCTGTGCCTCTTAATCATGTCTTGCAGGATACATTTGCTATGGACAGACATTTCTGGAGCAACATTATATCCTCCTCTCTAAGAGCAACTCTAGCCAATCCCCTAAAATTTAGAGTAAACAGCCGAGTATCCTTTAGTGAAATATTTGTACTCCTCTAAATTTTGGTCATTTCTAGCCGATCCCCTAAACTTGGCTGAGTAAAAAAGAATTCGGTGCACACAAACACAAATTTGATTCAAACAAGTACTTATAAAACCTACTAAGACGAAATTCGGTGCCGATTCATAATGTTTTACATTGACATTAACCGAAACATAGACTAAACTAATCGAAACATATTTAACTAATCGTTGTCCGTCTCTTGAGCGAGTTTCTTCCAATCGCCTCTCATAAGCCCACCTACCATGGGATCGAGGCCTTGGCCGCCATCGTCATCGTCGCGGCTGTCGTTGTCGCCGCCGTCTTCTTCATCCCTAGACAGGACGATGACGTCCTTCCCCACTGTCGCTAGCTGCTCGTACAAGTGGCACTTCGCCTCGACCTGCTCCGGGTAGCGGTGAGCTCCGCCATGTACGCCTTGTTAACGGCTTCCGCGGTGATGCACTCCTGAGCCTGCTGGTCCTCCCTCCTCTCCCGCACGGACACCATCCATGGGTGGACGAGATCCAACCGTGGCATCTCTCCAAACTCGAAGTACCGGTGTCTGTCAGCGCTGTGCAGGCAGACGAACATGATCTCATACGCCTAAACCGTTTCAACAAAAAACTATAGTAGATTGTTCAACAGCTATATAGAGTGTATTTCGGCAGCATGATACCACATTTCAGCGACAAAGATGATCAGATTTCAGTAACAAAGATGATCAGATTTCAGTTCCATGGCTACTACAACTAAACCTCAAAGAAGATTGGCTCAATGTTTTACCATTGCTATGGACTTTCTTCATAATACAAGCCGCCAAATGAACATGAAGATGCTTTGTCCCATTCTTTGATTCCCCTCCAAGTTTCTTCTTACAATGAAGACTTTCTTGAAATCAACCCAAACAATTGATGTGAGCTTTCTCTTGGAACCAACTACATGTCCTTCCTCAGCCCCATCTTCCTCTTCATCCTCAACCCAAATGCATTTCGCGGGTATTGCCGGGTTTCGGGTTTGGGGACTACCGAAACGGGTGTAAACCCACGAAACGTGTCGGGTTGTATAATGTGCCCATCAACAGCCCCGCGGGGATGAAAAGATGCCCATCCCCGTCCCCTAATAGGGTAAAAACCCACGAGGACGCGGGTTTCGGGGCCCCGTTGCCATCTTGAGCCACAACTTCAGGACCACTCATGGCGGCGCGGGCGCGGATCCGAGCTGCGGATGGGTGGCGGCGATGGATCCAGACATTATCGTCGCCGGAGTGGGTGCGGGTGTAGGGCTCGCCGGGGAAGATTGGGCGGCGTGGATTGGATGGAGGAGAGGCGCGGTTGGGGAGAATCGATTATAACCCCCCCTAGTTCATCTGCTTTTGCTCATACACCCCTTTCTTTGTCTGCCTTGCTTAGACCCCCCTTGTTTGATTTGCCTCTTGACCATAAGCCCCTTTTGCAGGTTTAAGCATTAATTCATCGCTTGATTCCGAATTAGTTGTTATATAGATGAAGAAAAGACTGAAATCTTCTCTTGACGGGACTTGGCCTGCAGATCCTCTGGTCTGTTTCCACAAGGGGAGGGGATTCGAGTCGGGGCGCGGAGAGAGAGCTGGATTCGGTCGGGACGGGCAATGGTGGTGGAGGCAGCATGGAGGGAGAAGCCGCCGCGGCGCTGGAGGCGTCAAGGGGGATCTGGCCTTCCGCCCGCATGCGCAAATCGGTTTTCTCCTTCTCTAACCGTACCGGTTTTAGGGGATCGGTTAGGGTTAGCTCTAAGGAAACTTAACATTTAACAGATGTGTTTTGGTGTTGATTGCAGAAATCGACTAGCAACATTACAATTATACGACGACAGATTGAAGTTGTTCCGAAATACTCGTATTTCTTAAGAGGAAAAAAATGAAGCATTTTAGGTTGGTCAATGTAGTTAAATGCTTTGCTGAAGCTAAACTAGATTTTACCCCTTTTCAGCCCCAGATAAGATGTTAACAAACGAATATGTACCACTTTATTTATATTTGACAGACTATCACCCAAATCAATATGTATGCTTATTATTATGCGGTAAGAAAATCAAGTGGTTTTCAGATCCATACCCGCCCATCGCCTCCCTGTTGTTCTCGTCCGGCGGCTGCTGCGGCGGATAGGCGCCGGCGGCACCGTGGGAGGGCGCTCTAGAGGTGTTGGCGGCAGTGGCGATTTGGGCAATATCTGCTTTTGCAGGCTATTTGGTACCCCAAGGTCTCCTTTGGTTCGGAGGAATTTAGTAGAAATTCTATAGGATAGGATTCTTATAGAAATTTTTCCTTTAGAGCCCTTTGTTTCATAGGAATGAATCTCATTCCTACATAGGATTTGTTCCTATCCTCCACATTTTATACGGAAATAAAAATGAGCCTACACTCAATGGAAGAAAAATATTAGTGTGAACCAAATGACATCTCTTTTCCTATTCCTACTAGTCATAGGATTTGAGATACATATCATCACATTTCCTACAAATTTCCTATCCTATGAACCAAAGGAGGCCTAAATATCATCTTGGGAGAGCGGTAGCATCAGATGTTCGACTCTCTTCTTTTGGAAAAGGATGATTTGCTCTCTCAGCCAATAGTGATTGTGCTTGCTGATGACAAGTTACACACCATCTGCATCTATCATGCCATAAATTTCAAATCCAGACCCTACAAACAGATTTGCAGTGGGTAATTTGTTGAACTCGGACAGGCCGCGAATTCAGTCCATTTCGCACCGTCATGATTTCAAGTCTTATCTATTTCTCAAGCTCGAATTAAACCTCAAATTGCTCATAAGCCACATAGATCAATATGTTGTTTCAACAACATCCCCATATATTTCTCAAACAAAACCATATATACATGCTAAAACGACCAAAGTTCAAATGTGCGTCAGCTTCGGAAAACACCTGCTACATGAAAGGGAGATGGCAGACCAGCTGGAGCCAAGCCAAAGATCTCACAATTTTTCGTCGCAAAAGAGAGCAAACCAACACCAACTATTCAAGGTCACAACGACACAGGTCCAACAAAACACAGGATGCAAAACACTACATGCACACGCTATAGGAAGGCCTTGGCGTGTACATATCACACCGCTACGATTATTACTGTACAGGAACGGCACTCCCGTAGGCTAAATACGCTGCTGCTGCTGCTGCCGCCGTCGAAATGTACAGTGAGGACGAAGGATGCAGGATCTTCTTATGCCTTGCTGGCCTCCAAGGCCTGGAACACGTCCGTCCGCGTGACGATCCCTGCTTGTCGGACAAAACATGGTTATGACTTCTGGCTAGGAGGGCAATGTTTATGTAGTTATAATGGAAGGATTCTACCCAGTTAACTGAAAACAGTGTTCCTTGTTCTCATTAGGTAAGTAATGTGTGTGCAGTCTTCTGCAGTCATTGGGACTTTTTATGCATTTGCAACTCAGACTAGGTTCCGAGGAACTGAGTTGAGGACCGCTGGAAATCAGCCAGATAACAGGGGAGCTTGATGTGTACCCATGGGCATGGCAGGTTTTAGCTTGTTATTGGTGGAAGCCCTGGGAAGGTAGATTACACTGGTAGTAGAATGTTCTGGAAATACGAGGCTCAATAAAGATTACAAAAAACTAAATGCATAAGAGCATCACTGGAGACCCCTATCAGTTTCCATCGAACCAGAAAGAGCCCAAGCATTTTCAGCACAGTTATCTCTTTTACCCTAATAATATCCTAGTGCAAACAGCTACAAGCAATGGTTCTACATAGCGGCAAACCCTTTCTTTTTTACAAAATTACACTGCATCCCGTAGCATTTATGACAACCTAGATGAACTATACCCAGTAAATGACTACATCTACATATTTTTCAGAAATGGCAATCGAAGGGATTTTCAAATTCTTACCGATCACTTGCTGTTGTTCATTCACAACTGGTATCCTGTGAACTTTATGCTTGAGCATCAATGCTGCAGCTTCTGCTCGTAGACGCAGTTACAAAAAATATATAAAAATAAAACACATTAACCATATGCTATAGAGCTGTAGGCTGTAGGGTAGAGGGGAAGCAAAAGTTACCCAAGACGGTCTTCTCCAGAGTCAGAGTTACAGCAGGAGAGGACATGACTTCTCCAATGGTCGAGTCCAACTGCATTATAAGAGCAGGACGGATCAGTATCATCAGAAACCCTTGTAGACTGAATCTCAGGAACTTTACAAAAGAAAACCCAACATCATTCTCATGTACAGTTTTGTGCACATGTCCTGGTCGTATCAAGCCAAACCAAAGATTATTAGAAAATTTGTTTGGAAATACAACCATTGTAGAAACACCACAGTAGGATGGTCTATGTGCCAAGCAAGGTGAGAGAGGCTTGCAGTAGGGGCCTTTATTCAGGGACGTTCCTATTTCCTAACACACATATCACGCCTAAGATTAAATATGTTCTGTATTAAAAAACAGAACCAGTTCATACATACTTAATTTGTATCTCGGTATTTTACTGGTTAGGTTGTACTCCCTCTGTAAACTAATGTAAGAGCGTTTAGATTACCATTTTAGTATTCTAAACACTCTTATATTAGTTTACGGAGGGAGTATTTATTATCTTTACCCTGTAAAAGAAAATTTGAGACACAATTTTCTATGGGCAATAAACTATTGTTGTCCCTCACTTGCATGCTGATCCATACATAGGTAACTGCTATACATAGGATAAGAATAATATTCAGCAAGTTAGATGCGAAATTCAGGGTAGGCCTTTTCTGCGCTTGAGGTTATTAATCGAAGTTTAGTACGCAATAGTTTGTGCTTGAGCATGCATCATTTTCTTTCCACCCTATATGTTCTGTGCATTCGAGGCTATTATTCGGACCTCATGCCATTCTAATCTAATCCCTTAATATTCAGGTACGAACCTGAGAGGACTTCAACATGTTATTGTTCACCTTAATTTGGTTATATTTTGTGCTTCAGCGTTGAAAATGAACTGAAGATTCATCTAGTTGGTAGTGGGTTGAACATACAACTGAATTTGACACACATCCATGTTCGACAGGTCAAACAAGACAGGAACGCTTTCTTTCAGATTAGACACTTTACTACAATTGAATTTCAGATACAGTTGGTTCAAGATGCAGAAGCACGCTCGACTCAGAAGAAACATGAGAATCCAATTGCAGGAATACGCAGGAGTCCAGCCCAAGCAGGGATGTGTACTAACTGCGGCAAGTTGGAATTCCAAGTAATGGCAGACAGACAAGTAATTGCAAATAATGGCAGACTCACCCCATTGGAGGCCCTGGCCTTGTCCTTCTTGGAGACGACCCCGATGCACCTGCCCTCGCCGTCGACGACGGGCAGGCCGGACTGGGTGGCGAAGAGGGCGTCGATCTCGGCCAGCTTCTGGTCCGGCGTGGCCACCTCCACCGGGCGCGACATCACCTCCCCGAGCTTCGCCGTGGGGCTCATCTGCAGCAGACCCGGCCCGATCCGATTCAATTCAATCGTCAGGTAAGCACCGGAAAAGCATCAGATCCAGGTAGAGAAAGCGAAAAAGACGCATCTTGCAAGAAGGCGAGCGAGCGAGCGGCGGACGGACCTTGTCGGTGGAGAGGATCTGGGACTCGAGGTACTGGCGGAGGTCGTCGTAGCTGGCGAGGGAGAAGTTGCCGGGCCACTCGCCGGAGAGCACGCCCTCGGGGTTCTCGTCGATGGCCGGGCGCATGTCCATGTCCCCCAGCGCCGCGGCCGCCACCCGGCGACGCCCCCGGCGCCGTCCCGCCGGAACGCTGACAAAGGAGGCGGCGGATTTCGCAGGCCCGCGGCGCGGCGCGGAGGGGGTGGGCGAGAAGGCCCTCGCGGCGAGGTGGACGGCGGCGGAGGGCGAGGACGCCATGGACGGCGACGGTGCGCGAGATTCGGCGATGGGATTGGTTTGGGGGTCGGGCAGCGTGTATCACGGGTGGGTTGGAGCGGAGTGGAGTGGACAGTGGAGAGTGGTGTGGATGTTCCTGGAAGGACGTGGAAACCGAGGGCCCACCTGCAGGCCTACTAGCCCCCCCCCCCCCTACGTTTTTGGTTTTGTTGCTTTTTTTTACAACTCGGATTTTGTTACATTAGGTCTAGTTGCAAAAAATATCCGCAGCAAGAGGTTTTGTTGCAAAAACATAGACCATCGTAGACCATTACGACACCACACATGTTTCGGAAGCATAGCCTCTATTGAAGAAACGCGTCGGCGAAGGACGGTATGCGAGACCTCACTTGGACATGTGTCGTGTAGGGGAGGTGGCGGACGCAGCCGCTGCGGACCGCCGGGTGATGGTAAGCTTTCCCCTTTTCTTTTTCTCTTTTCCCTTTTTATTTAATTTCATATTTTCTTTTTAATATTTGTTTTTCCTTTTCTTTAACCCCTTTCTTTCTTGTATTTTTTTGCCTTATCATTTTGAGATAATATTTAAATTCACGAACTTTTAAAAATCCTGAACATTTATTCGTGAATATTATTGTGAAATCCTGAACATGTTTTCAAATCGTACCATTTTCAATTTCATGATTTTTTTTCGAATCTCTGAACATTACTTGAAATCATGAACATTTTTAAATTTGCAAACAATTTTTGAAATGCGGACATTTTTAGAAACTCTTGCTGTTGAATCGGCGAACAGTTTGTTTGAATCGTCAAACATTTTTTTTTAATTTAGTAATAAATTTCAAAATTCACAAAATAATCGAATTCATTAATATTTATTGACCCAAGGAACGCTTTTGAATCAATGAATTTTTTGAAATTTGGGAAGAATTTTAAAATTTTGCAAACATTTCTTGCACTTTTGTGAAATTTTTTTAAAATTTCCTCAACATTTTTTATATTTCAAAATTTTCTTCAAATTCGTGAATATTTTTTGAAAACATGCACATTTTTTAAATGATGAACATTTGTAGCGTCGTCGGAGCTTGCTCTCACCGTCCAACCGTCTTCCAAAGTGTAGTCGGACGCTATTTTCTACGCAGGTCACTAGTGCGGAAGTACCTAGCTATGGCATCAACTAGTTCGACTCCACAAAACTACATAGGTACTCATGCTTAATTAGTTCAACTTCACAAAAATTACTAGTTAAAGAAATAAACAATTGTTCCAGTTCACAAACTACATATCATCGTTCCATTGCGAGCCTGGTAGTTGTTCGATTATTTTCTTGATTTAAGATTAACTTTTTTTTGACAGAAAGACCATAAGGAAACCCCCTACAGTATAATTGGTGCAACAGACCCAAATTGCAAGTACCATGTCTTGAACCTGGGTGGGTGGAAAGGCATCAACCCCTTCCCACCACTAGGTTATGCCTTAGTGTGCGAATCTTGTGTCTACCATTCTCTCCATCTTTTTTTTAAATGAGCTACCTCCATCTTGAGCTCATTCCTCTCGGCCCTGAGGAGTTTTCTCTCATTCTTCAGCTTATCCCTCTCCTCGATGAGTTGATCTCTCTCGCCCCTCATCCTAAGAGTCTTCCTTTAAGACATCAGCCCTCTCGTTCGGCAGCTGACACGTCTTCGCCTTCAGCGAGGCATTCGCCCTCTGCAAGGCCTTGATGGTATATTGATGCGACTCTAAGAGCTCGCGATTGAGCCTCTCAACATCATATACCTCCTCCTGGTTGCCTTCGGCATTGACCATGACAAGTCAGCGTCAACTACAGAATAATGACATGTCTGCCTTTAAGACATCAGCCCTCTCGTTCAGCAGCTGAGCCATCTCCGCCTTCAGCAAGGCATTCACCTTCTCCAGGGCCTTGATGGTATATTCATACGACTCTAAGAGCTCGCGGTCTCAACGCCAACTAAAAAACATATATGACAACTGAATTATATGAAATTTATTACCAATTCATGTTAATATACCATTTGACAATTGAACTATATGCAACAATTTGCATAGCTTTGGCAAACGTAAACATATTGAACACTAAAACAATTCTACCGTAAGTACAAAAATTGAGAACAAGCTAGTGTCAAAATATAAGCTTTGACCATGACAAAGCTTTGACAATGCTAAAACAGTGACATTTTTTTGCTAAATCAGTGCCAAAACTATTGTCATAACAGTGCCAAAGCTTTAGTTAATTTGACAGCTCAAAGACTAGTGTCAAAATTTAGTTGCATTGCCCAAAGCTTTGACACAAAATAATAACAAGTGTTATTAACGAACTTTAGTGCATCGAGATCAAATTCAATCAATGGTCAATAACAAAATCGCCACGGCCATTGCTTTAGCCAGCAGGAAATGGAGTTTAACAAGACATCTTTAACCCTAATTCTCGACCATAGGCTTTAACCTTAAACACAAAATCTGGCTTTAACCCTAAGCACGAAATTGCCGCGGCCATGGATTTAACCCTATGCACAAAATAGCCACGGCATGAGCTCACATTGTTGGGTTTATAGCTGAAGCAGAGTTTGTCACCGTCGTCTCCTTCACCGGTGCCAAAACACTAGCGTGGGAATTAAATCGGGATGACCTCGATTAGCACAAAAAACCCCCAATAAAATGGGTCTATGAGATAGGACGGTGAGAGGGGGGTCTGTAGAAGTTTACCCCGGTAGAGGAGATGGCCGGAATTGGCTGGCAACGAGCAGCAATGAAAGGGGATCGATAGAGGAAGAGAGAGAGAGAGAGAGAGTGAGAGACACAGAGAGAGAGGGAGCTAGCAGAGAGAGAATTTGGGATGAGGGGTTCCGAACTTCCGATGCCCCTATGTTTGGACCCAATGCTTCCGATGCACTCTTGGGCTAAGCCCAATGGGCCAATAAATAGATTTTTTTTTACTTTATTTAAAGACCATAATAGAACTAGTACATTAATAAAATTTAAAACAATGTTTTTACTTTAATAAAAACAACTAAAAGACTAATTTTTTTTAAAATTAGCATTTTCAATTTAAATATTCTAACTTTCATAAAAGTAAATACAATATATTATGTTTATAATAAATATAAAATACAATACAATATACAAATGTTCACCACTTACAAAAAATAAGAATGTAAAAAAATTAAAGTCTCAAAATATTTGGCTAAAATATGTAAACGAAACACTTAAAACATTTTAATCAATTAAGAATAAATAATTAAAAATAAAAGTAATTCCAAAGTAGACCCCATATAATATAGTGCTGACGTCACAACACATAATACACCACATGTAAACTTAATCGTGCTGGCGTTCGATGTTATGCGACTTTCACCACTATATTACGTCTTGTACCAACTGTGGGTCCCATATATAAGTGGCGTTGCCTGATACGTCTCCGTCATATCTATAATTTTTGATTGTTTCATGCCAATATTATTCAACTTTTACATACTTTCGGCAATAATATATATGATTTATTTGGACTAACTTACTGATACAGTGCCAAGTGTTGGTTCCTGTTTGTTGCATGTTTTTGTTTCGCAGAAAATCCATATCAAACGAAGTCCAAACGCGATAAAAATTGACGGAGAATTATTTTGAAATATATGTGATTTTTAGTAGGTGGAATCAACGCAAACGACAGTCCATAGTGCCCGCAACCCACCAGGGCATGCCACCAGGCTCAGGCACGCCCTCGTGTCTTGTGCCCTCCTCGAACATCGGTTTGGGCCCTTTTTCTGGCGCAAGAAAGCTAATTTATGAAAAAAAAAATCGTGTCAAAATTTCAGCGCAATCAGAGTTATGGATCTCCGGGAATTTAAGAAACGATGAAGGGTCGGATTAGGGGAACGCGAAACTGAAGAGGACAGAGAGACAGATCCAAGCTCGGAGGGGCTCTTGCCCCTCCATAGCCATGAAGGCCATGGACCGGAGGGGGAATCCTCCTCCCATCTAGGGGGAGGCCAAGGAAGAAGAAGAAGAAGAAGAAGAAGGGGGGCTCTCTCCCCCTCTCTCCCGGTGGCACCGGAGTGCCGCCCGGGCTAGGATCGTGACGACGATCTACATCAATAATCTTGCACTACTAGGAAAAGGCCTACTAATGGCGCACCTATTTTGGCCATTAATGGCGCATTAGTGCCACGCCATTAGTATAGCGCACCTCAGATGCGCCATTAGTATATACCACGGTGCGCCATTAGTATGCCTCCCAGGGGGCCATGTATACCCAGGTGCTTTGGCATACTAATGGCGCACAACTGCAAGATGCGCCATTAATAACTTTGGCATACTAATGGCGCACTGTTTAATGATGCGCCTATTAATGGCGCACTGTGATGTGATGCGCCATTAGTATGAATATTAGGTTATTTATTTATTTTTTAATTTCCTGTTTTTTGCACAGGTTACAAAATGTATTATTGGACATAATATAGACAACACACATCAACAACAGATTCATCGAATACAATAGAAGATTAGTATCTGAATACAATTCATCATATTAGTCTCCGAATACGATTCATCATATTAGTCTCCGAATTGAAAAGACCGAACAAAGATAGAACATTATACTACAAGTCTCGAGACCGCGAGTAGCGAGTTTGTCTTCACATTACAAGTCGATATCGATCATCTAAACTACCATCACATAGAAGAGAGCTGCGGTCATCACGATGAGCATCATAACTCGTCTTCATCCGGTTCCTCCAACGCTCACTCCCCTCTCCCGCTAGATAGCGGGCGTATCTAGATTCCGCCTCGGCCCTAGTGGTGTACCCTTTGTAACTGTTACCGCTAAATCGGTGAACCTGTCTCCGACACTCCTCCCAGTCGTCGTAGACTCCGGGAACCTTACCCTTGTACACGACATACGACGGCATCGCTATGCACTAGCCAAACGAAACGTGAGTACCAATTCACAGACAATACATAAGCAATATATAAGTATGCAACAGAATGATCGGAAGAGAAAAGCAAGACATCAATAGCATCGATTACATCTAAGTTGAACGACAGTCAAAACCAAAGAGACATACTACAAGTTCATTAAAGTTTAATTACAACATGAGCCAATCGATGTTTCAGAACTAGACACAGCATCACTACTTTCGACTCGACTCAAGGGACCGGAGCGTGGATGAAGCCGCCGTCTATCGTGGGAGTCATGAAATCGCGGGTGTTGTCAGCCTGCATTTGTAGCATTGTGTCGATGTCACTGTTGGACGGTTGATTTCTGAGGTAGAACTGCCCCGAGGTACGAAGGACATCTTGATGGATGATTTCCGCAA
Organism: Secale cereale; assembly: GCA_902687465.1. Lineage (NCBI taxonomy): Eukaryota > Viridiplantae > Streptophyta > Magnoliopsida > Poales > Poaceae > Secale > Secale cereale. The sequence continues at coordinate 892,528,306 of LR738715.1, forward strand.
ACTCCGACTGGATGCGAAAAAATTCTTGTCTGATGTCCGCGTCCTGGATTGCCGACACGCTCGCGGCCCAATCTTTGAGTTTACTCGGTAGCAGAAGTTGATGATGGTCCCGTACGATCGCCCGCATGTGATGGATGGCGTAGTAGGCACCCTTCTGACCGCTAGACGGCTGCTTGACGCAGCAGAACGTCGTATTGTGGGAGAACACGTGCTTGCCGGTCTTACGAATAGGCCTGGTGAAGGTGCCTCCAGATTTGGCGTAGCCGGGGAGAACATCATCAAGAACCTTCTTGACATTTGTGTAGTCTATGTTCGACTGACGGTCCGGGTCGAAATACGTGGCCATGGAATATTTGGGGCTTAGGAGGATGAGCGTGTAATGTGTGTCACTGCAGAAAACATGGAATGTTAAAAGAAAAATGATCGAAATCTAAGAATTCATATGTTACAGGGCGGTTGAGGGGAGGACTTACTCGGGAAAGTAAGGCACGAGGAAGTTATCCTTATCTCTGTTTGCCAGAATGACGCCTTCGAGGTAAGAACTCGCGACTTGCCGGTCCCCAGCGCTGCCCAAGATCTTGGCACGCATGTAGAAGGGGTCGACTATCACGATGTCCGGGGTCTTGTCGCGAATGATCTGCATCTCCATACTCAGCGAAAATAGTCGAACGAAGGTGTAGTGCAGCGGATGAAGGTTCAACATAGCGTAGATATCATCAAAACGCAGGACGATCGTACCCCCGATGGAGTTATCCACAAAGCCCTTGCCCTCTGGCACCTTGGCCGCGAAAACCGGGTATGCCACATCCTTCTCTCTGAGACGCCGCTTCTCCAAAGAAAGAACACTGTCATGCAGACTCCGCATAGCACCGGTTGCAGCATCGAGCATATTTCTCGGTAGCATCGGCCTACCCGCCACATGCACCCTCCTCATTACATCCTCAGGTGAAGGTGGCCCGTCCTGAGCACGGATCGTACTCGGTGCCGGCTGGCTCACACCCTTGTTAGTCTTTCTTTTGCGTGCCTTCTTCTTCTCCTGTAATGGGACCGAGTTCTGCTCACAGACCGCCTTCTTGAGTGTGTTGGGGTTGATAATATTTCGCACCTCGCCTATCTGAGGCTCGGTGAAGTCGGCAGCGTTGGGGAACGTTGCATGGGAAACAAAAATTTTTCCTACGTTCACCAAGATCAATCTAGGAGATACATCTACGAGGGGAGAGTTGGATCCACATACCCTTGTAGATCGCTAAGCGGAAGCGTTTAAGAACGCGGTTGATGGAGTCGTACTCGTCGCGATTCAGATCGCCGAAGATCCTAGCACCGAAGCAACGGTGCCTCCGCGTTCTTCACACGTACAGCTCGGGGACGTCTCCTCCTTCTTGATCCAGCAAGGGGGAAGGAGAGGTTGATGGAGACACCGGCAGCACGACGGCGTGGTGGTGATGGTGGAGGAGGATTCCAGCAGGGCTTCGCCAAGCACCGCGGGAAAACGAAGATTGTAGTGGGAGAGGGAGGGCAGCACCGAGGCACGAACATGTGTGGCTGCCCTCCCTCTGCCTCTCTTTATATAGGGGGGTAGAGAGGGGAGGGGCGCCCTAGGGTTAGCCCCTAGGGGCGGCGGCCAAGGGGAGGTGGGAGGGGGCGGCGCCCCAGGGTTAGGGTCCCCCCCCCCCAAGTGCCTTGCCCCCCAAGCCTGGGGGGGTGCGGCAGCCCTAGGGGGGGCCACCACCCCTTGCGCATGAGGAGAGGGCCCAGGGGGGGGCGCACAGCCCTATGAGGGCTGTTGTGTCCCCCTTTGTGGCCCATTAGGCCCGAAACCCCTTCCGGAACCCCCGAAACCCTTTTTGGTCATCCGCCGTCTTCCCGACACTCCCCGGAACACTTCCGGACTCCGAAACCTTTCATCCTATATATCAATCTTCGTCCCCGGACCATTCCGGAGACCCTCGTCACGTCCGGGATCTCATCCGGGACTCCGAACAACCTTCGGTAACCATGCACTGTTCTCACTAACAACCCTAGCGTCACCGAACCTTAAGTGTGTAGACCCTGCGGGTTCGGAAACCATGTAGACATGACCGAGACACTCCCAGGTCAATAACCAATAGCGGGATCTGGATACCCATATTGGTTCCCACACGTTTCTCGATGATCTCATCGGATGAACCACGATGTCAAGGATTCAGGCAATCCCGTATACAGTTCCCTTTGTCTCGTCGGTATGTTACTTGCCCGAGATTCGATCGTCGGTATCTCTATACCTAGTTCAATCTCGTTACCGGCAAGTCTCTTTACTCGTTACCGTAATACATAATCCCGTGACTAACCACTTAGTCACTTTGAGCTCATTTAGATGATGTATTACCGAGTGGGCCCGGAGATACCTCTCCGTCACACGGAGTGACAAATCCCAGTATCGATCCATGTCAACTCAACAGACACCTTCGGAGATACCTGTAGAGTACCTTTATAGTCACCCAGTTACGTTGCGACGTTTGGCACACACAAAGCACTCCTACGGTGTCAGTGAGTTACATGATCTCATGGTCATAGGAACTTATACTTGACATGCAGAACTATAGCGATAACTGATACGATCAAAAGCTATGTTTAACGTTTGGGTCTTGTCCATCACATCATTCTCCTAATGATGTGATCCCGTTATCAAATGACAACTCATGTCTATGACCTGGAAACCGCGGTCATCTTTGATCAACGAGCTAGTCCTGTAGAGGCTTACTAGGGACACAATGTTTGTCTATTTATCCACACATGTATATGAGTTTCCAATCAATACAATTATAGCATGGATAATAAACGATTATCATGAACAAGGAAATATAATAATAACTCTTTTATTATTGCCTCTAGGGCATATTTCCAACAGTCTCCCACTTGCACTAGAGTCAATAATCTAGCATTACAAGGTAATGAATCTAACACCCATAGAGTCTTGGTGTTGATCATGCTTAGCCCGTGGAAGAGGCTTAGTCAACGGATCTGCAACATTCAAATCCGTGTGTACTTTGCAAATGTTTATGTCCTCCTCCTTGACCGAATCGCGGATGGAATTGAAGCGTCGCTTTATGTGTCTGGTCCTCTTGTGAAACCTTGGTTCCTTGGCTAGAGCAATGGCACCAGTGTTGTCACAGAACAGAGTCATTGGGTTCAGTGCACTAGGCACAACTCCAAGACCTGTCATGAACTCCTTCATCCAGACACCTTCCTTCGCCGCCTCCGAGGCAGCTATATACTCCGCTTCACATGTAGAATCAGCTACCACGCTCTGCTTGGAACTGCACCAGCTTACCGCTCCCCCGTTGAGAATATATACGTATCCGGTTTGTGACTTAGAGTCATCCGGATCTGTGTCAAAGCTTGCATCGACGTAACCCTTTACGACGAGCTCTTGATCACCTCCATAAACGAGAAACATATCCTTAGTCCTTTTCAGGTACTTTAGGATATTCTTGACCGCTGTCCAGTGATCCATACCAGGATTACTCTGAAACCTTCCGGCCATACTTATGGCAAGGCTGACATCTGGTCTTGTGCACAGCATTGCATACATGATAGAGCCTATGGCTGAAGCATAGGGGACGACACTCATCTTTTCTCTGTCATCCGCAGTCACTGGGCATTGTACCTTGCAATACCGGCAAGAACCCCTTCTTGGATTGATCCATTTTGAACTTCTTCAAAACTTTATCAAGGTATGTGCTTTGTGAAAGTCCTATCAAGCGTCTTGATCTATCTCTATAGATCTTGATGCCCAATATGAAAGCAGCTTCACCGAGATCTTTCATCGAAAAACTCTTGTTCAAATACCCCTTCACGCTATCCAAAAATTCTATATTGTTTCCAATCAGCAATATGTCATCCACATATAATATTAGAAACGCTATAGAGCTCCCACTCACTTTCTTGTAAATACAAGCTTCATTGTAAACTTGTATAAACCCAAACGCTTTGATCACCTCATCAAAGCGAAGATTCCAACTCCGAGATGCTTGCACCAGCCCATAAATGGAACGCTGGAGCTTGCATACTTTGTCTGCATTCTCTGGATCGACAAAACCCTCTGGTTGCATCATATACAACTCTTCCTTAAGAAAACCGTTAAGGAACGCTGTTTTGACATCCATCTGCCAAATTTCATAATCGAAATATGCAGCTATTGCTAACATGATTCGGACGGATTTAAGCATCGCTACGGGTGAGAAAGTCTCATCGTAGTCAATCCCTTGAACTTGTGAAAAACCCTTTGCCACAAGTCGAGCTTTATACACGGTGACATTACCGTCAGCGTCCGTCTTCCTCTTAAAAATCCATTTATTCTGAATGGCCTTCCGCCCTTCAGGTAATACTTCCAAAGTCCATACTTTGTTTTCATACATGGATCCCATCTCGGATTTCATGGCCTCTAACCATTTGTCGGAATCCGGGCCCTCCATCGCTTCTCCATAGCTCGTAGGTTCACCGTTGTCTAACAACATGACCTCCAAGACAGGGTTACCATACCACTCAGGTGCAGTGCGTACCCTTGTCGACCTACGAGGTTCGGTAGTAACTTGATCAGAAGCTTCTTGATCATCATCATTGGCTTCCTCTTCAACCGCTTCAGGCTCCACAAAAACATCTTTCTGTGCTACGCAACTCTCTGGTTGAAGCAGAGGTTCAATAACCTCATCAAGTTCTACCTTCCTCCCACTCAATTCTTTCGAGAGAAACTCTTTCTCGAGAAAGGACCCGTTCTTAGCGACAAACACTTTGCCTTCGGATCTGAGATAGAAGGCGTACCCAACAGTTTCTTTTGGGTATCCTATGAAGACACATTTGTCCGCTTTGGGTTTGAGCTTTTCTGGCTGAAGCCTTTTGACATAAGCATCGCAACCCCAAACCTTGAGAAAAGACAACTTAGGTTTCTTACCAAACCATAGTTCATACGGTGTTGTCTCAACGGACTTGGATGGAGCCCTATTTAAAGTGAATGCAGCTGTCTCTAACGCATATCCCCAAAATGATAGTGGCAAATCGGCAAGAGACATCATAGAACGCACCATATCTAATAGGGTTCGATTACGACGTTCGGACACACCATTACGCTGTGGTGTTCCAGGTGGCGTCAACTGTGAAACGATTCCACATTTTCTTAAGTGATTGCCAAACTCATAACTCAGATATTCTCCCCCTCGATCAGATCGCAGGAACTTGATCTTCTTGTTACGATGATTTTCAACTTCACTCTGAAATTGCTTGAACTTTTCAAAAGTTTCAGACTTATGCTTCATTAAGTAAATATACCCATATCTACTTAAGTCGTCAGTGAAGGTGAGAAAATAACGATATCCACCGCGTGCCGTGACACTCATCGGACCACACACATCAGTATGTATGATTTCCAATAAGTCACTTGCCCGTTCCATTATACCTGAAAACGGGGTCCTTGTCATCTTGCCCATGAGGCACGGCTCGCATGTGTCAAGTGATTCAAAATCAAGAGACTCCAAAAGTCCATCAGCATGGAGCTTCCTCATGCGTTTTACGCCGATATGACCCAGACGGCAGTGCCACAAGTAAGTGGTATTATCTTTATCAACTCTACATCTTTTGGCATCAATGTTATGAACATGTGTATCATCACTATCGAGATTCAATAAGAATAAACCCCTCACTTCGGGTGCATGACCATAAAAGATATTACCCATATAAATAGAACAACCTTTATTCTCTGATTTAAATGAGTAACCGTCTCGCATCAAACAAGATCCAGATATAATGTTCGTGCTTAACGCAGGCACTAAATAACAATTATTCAGGTTCATAACTAATCCCGATGGTAATCGAAGAGCGAGCGTGCCGACGGCGATCACATCAACCTTGGAACCATTTCCCACGCGCATCATCACTTCGTCCTTCGCCAGCCTCCGTTTATTCCGCAGTTCCTGTTTAGAGTTGCAAATGTGAGCAACCGAACCGGTATCAAATACCCAGGCACTACAACGAGAGTTGGTAAGGTACACATCAATAACATGTATATCACATATACCTTGCTTGTTGTTGTTGTTGGCCCCCTTCTTGTCTGCCAGATACTTGGGGCAGTTCCGCTTCCAGTGGCCGTTCCCCTTGCAATAGAAACACTCAGTCTCTGGCTTGGGCCCAGCCTTGGGTTTCTTCACTGGATGAGCAACTGCCTTGCCACCCTTCTTAGAGTTACCCTTCTTGCCCTTGCCATTCTTATTGAAACTGGTGGTTTTATCGACCATCAACACTTGATACTCCTTTTTGATGTCTGCCTCAGCGACTTTCAGCATCGAAAACAACTCGGCGATGGTTTTGTTCATCCCTTGCATGTTGTACTGCTGCACGAAGCTCTTGTAGCTAGGCGGGAGTGACTGGAGAATTCTGTCAATGATAGCCTCGTCCGGGAACACAAGTCCCAGATCAGCTATGCGGGTATAGTACCCAGACATCTTCAGTAAGTGCTCACTGACAGACGAATTCTCCTCCATCTTGCAAGAAAAGAATTTATCGGTGGTCTCATACCTCTCGATCTTGGCATTCTTTTCAAAGATGAACTTCAACTCCTGGAACATCTCATATGCTCCATGACGTTCAAAACGCCTTTGAAGTCCTCCTTCCAAGCTATACAATATGGCACACTGCACCACTGAGTAGTCATCCGAACGCGACTGCCAGGCGTTCATAACGTCCGCAGAGGCCTGAGGAGCGGGGGGTTCACCTAGCGGTGCACTTAGGACATAAACCTTTTGGGCAGCAGTGAGGATGATCCTCAGATTGCGGAGCCAGTCCGCAAAGTTGCTCCCATCATCTTTCAGTTTAGCTTTCTCTAGGAACGCATTAAAATTCAGGGGAGCTACTGCGCGAGCCATCTACAACAAAAGATTTGCAAAGACATTTTAGACTATTGTTCATGATAAGTGAGTTATTACCTAATCAAATTAATTATAACTCCCACTCAAATTGACATCCCTCTGGTCATTCGAGCGTGACATGATCCAGATTCACCAACGCAAGTCCGATCATCACGTGAGATGAGGTGGTGTCAATGGTGAACATCTACATGTTGATCATATCTACTATATGACTCATGTTCGACCTTTCGGTCTTCCGTGTTCCGAGGCCATGTCTGTACATGCTAGGCTCGTCAAGTCTAACCCGAGTGTTCTGCATGTGCAAAACTGGCTTGCACCCGTTGTATGCGAACGTAGAGTCTATCACACCCGATCATCACGTGGTGCTTCGAAACGACGAACCTTCGCAACGGCGCACACTCGGGGGGAACACAATTTTATCTTGAAATTTTAGTGAAGGATCATCTTATAATGCTACCGTCGTCCTAAGCAAAATAAGATGCATAAAAGGATTAACATCACATGCAAATCATAAGTGACATGATATGGCCATCAACTCGTGCTTTTGATCTCCATCTCCAAAGCACCGGCATGATCTCCATCGTCACCGGCGCCACACCATGATCCCCATCATCATGATCTCCATCATCGTGTCGCCATCGGGGTTGTCGGCGCCCACCATGCTCTTACTACTATTGCTACCGTTTAGCGATAAAGTAAAGCATTACAAAGCGCTTAATGATTGACACGCAGGTCATACAAAAATTAAAGACAACCCTATGGCTCTTGCCGGTTGCCGTATGCATCGACATGCAAGTCGATATTAACTATTACAACATGATCATCTCATACATCAAATATATCTCATCATGTCATTGGCCATATCATATCACATACATACCCTTCAAAAACAAGTTAGACGTCCTCTAATTTGTTGTTGCATGTTTTACGTGGCTGCTATGGGTATCTAGCAAGAACGCTTCTTACCTACGCAAAGCCACAACGGTGATATTTAAGTTGCTATTTAACCTTCTACAAGGACCGCCTTGTTCTGTTCCGATTCAACTAAGATAGGAGAGACAGACACCCGCCAGCCATCTTATGCAACAAAAGTCACATGTCTGTCGATGGAACCGGTCTCATGTACGTGGACATGTAAAGTTGGTCCGGGCCGCTTCATCCCATAATACCGCTGAATCAAGAAAGACTAAGGAGGGAAGCAATCTAAACATCAACGTCCACAAACCCTTTTGTGTTCTACTCGTGAAAGCATCTACGCAAGATCCTAGCTCTGATACCACTGTTGGGGAACGTTGCATGGGAAACAAAAATTTTTCCTACGTTCACCAAGATCAATCTAGGAGATACATCTACGAGGGGAGAGTTGGATCCACATACCCTTGTAGATCGCTAAGCGGAAGCGTTTAAGAACGCGGTTGATGGAGTCGTACTCGTCGCGATTCAGATCGCCGAAGATCCTAGCACCGAAGCAACGGTGCCTCCGCGTTCTTCACACGTACAGCTCGGGGACGTCTCCTCCTTCTTGATCCAGCAAGGGGGAAGGAGAGGTTGATGGAGACACCGGCAGCACGATGGCGTGGTGGTGATGGTGGAGGAGGATTCCAGCAGGGCTTCGCCAAGCACCGCGGGAAAACGAAGATTGTAGTGGGAGAGGGAGGGCAGCACCGAGGCACGAACGTGTGTGGCTGCCCTCCCTCTGCCTCTCTTTATATAGGGGGGTAGAGAGGGGAGGGGCGCCCTAGGGTTAGCCCCTAGGGGCGGCGGCCAAGGGGAGGTGGGAGGGGGCGGCGCCCCAGGGTTAGGGTTCCCCCCCCCCAAGTGCCTTGCCCCCCAAGCCTAGGGGGGTGCGGCAGCCCTAGGGGGGGCCACCACCCCTTGCGCATGAGGAGAGGGCCCAGGGGGGGCGCACAGCCCTATGAGGGCTGTTGTGTCCCCCTTTGTGGCCCATTAGGCCCGAAACCCCTTCCGGGACCCCCGAAACCCCTTTCGGTCATTCGCCGATTTCCCGATACTCCCCGGAACACTTCCGGACTCCGAAACCTTTCATCCTATATATCAATCTTCGTCTCCGGACCATTCCGGAGACCCTCGTCATGTCCGGGATCTCATCCGGGACTCCGAACAACCTTCGGTAACCATGCACTGTTCTCACTAACAACCCTAGCGTCACCGAACCTTAAGTGTGTAGACCCTGCGGGTTCGGAAACCATGTAGACATGACCGAGACACTCCCAGGTCAATAACCAATAGCGGGATCTGGATACCCATATTGGTTCCCACACGTTTCTCGATGATCTCATCGGATGAACCACGATGTCAAGGATTCAAGGCAATCCCGTATACAGTTCCCTTTGTCTCGTCGGTATGTTACTTGCCCGAGATTCGATCGTCGGTATCTCTATACCTAGTTCAATCTCGTTACCGGCAAGTCTCTTTACTCGTTACCGTAATACATAATCCCGTGACCAACTACTTAGTCACTTTGAGCTCATTGAGATGACGTATTACCGAGTGGGCCCGGAGATACCTCTCCATCACACGGAGTGACAAATCCCAGTCTTGATCCATGTCAACTCAACAGACACCCTCGGAGATACCTGTAGAGTACCTTTATAGTCACCCAGTTACGTTGTGACGTTTGGTACACACAAAGCACTCCTACGGTGTCAGTGAGTTACATGATCTCATGGTCATAGGAACTTATACTTGACATGCAGAAAACTATAGCGATAACTGACACGATCAAAAGCTATGTTAACGTTTGGGTCTCGTCCATCACATCATTCTCCTAATGATGTGATCCCGTTATCAAATGACAACTCATGTCTATGACCTGGAAACCGCGGTCATCTTTGATCAACGAGCTAGTCCTGTAGAGGCTCACTAGGGACACAAAGTCTGTCTATTTATCCACACGTGTATTTGAGTTTCCATTCAATACAGTTATAGCATGGATAATAAACGATTATCATGAACAAGGAAATATAATAATAACTCTTTTATTATTGCCTCTAGGGCATATTTCCTAAGCAAAATAAGATGCATAAAAGGATTAACATCACATGCAAATCATAAGTGACATGATATGGCCATCAACTCGTGCTTTTGATCTCCATCTCCAAAGCACCGGCATGATCTCCATCGTCACCGGCGCAACACCATGATCCCCATCATCATGATCTCCATCATCGTGTCGCCATCGGGGTTGTCGCGCGCCCACCATGCTCTTACTACTATTGCTACCGTTTAGCGATAAAGTAAAGCATTACATAGCGCTTAATGATTGACACGCAGGTCATACAAAAGTTAAAGACAACCCTATGGCTCCTGCCGGTTGCCGTATACATCGACATGCAAGTCGATATTAACTATTACAACATGATCATCTCATACATCAAATATATTTCATCATGTCATTGGCCATATCATATCACATACATACCCTGCAAAAACAAGTTAGACGTCCTCTAATTTGTTGTTGCATGTTTTACGTGGCTGCTATGGGTATCTAGCAAGAACGCTTCTTACCTACGCAAAGCCACAACGGTGATATTTAAGTTGCTATTTAACCTTCTACAAGGACCGCCTTTGTCTATTCCGATTCAACTAAGATAGGAGAGACAGACACCCGCCAGCCATCTTATGCAACAAAAGTCACATGTCTGTCGATGGAACCGGTCTCATGTACGTGGACATGTAAAGTTGGTCCGGGCCGCTTCATCCCATAATACCGCTGAATCAAGAAAGACTAAGGAGGGAAGCAATCTAAACATCAACGTCCACAAACCCTTTTGTGTTCTACTCGTGAAAGCATCTACGCAAGAACCTGGCTCTGATACCACTGTTGGGGAACGTTGCATGGGAAACAAAAAAATTTCCTACGTTCACCAAGATCAATCTAGGAGATGCATCTACGAGGGGAGAGTTGGATCCACATACCCTTGTAGATCGCTAAGCGGAAGCGTTCAAGAACGCGGTTGATGGAGTCGTACTCGCCGCGATTCAGATCGCCGAAGATCCTAGCACCGAAGCAACGGTGCCTCCGCGTTCTTCACACGTACAGCTCGGGGACGTCTCCTCCTTCTTGATCCAGCAAGGGGGAAGGAGAGGTTGATGGAGACACCGGCAGCACGACGGCGTGGTGGTGATGGTGGAGGAGGATTCCAGCAGGGCTTCGCCAAGCACCGCGGGAAAACGAAGATTGTAGTGGGAGAGGGAGGGCAGCACCGAGGCACGAACGTGTGTGGCTGCCCTCCCTCTGCCTCTCTTTATATAGGGGGGTAGAGAGGGGAGGGGCGCCCTAGGGTTAGCCCCTAGGGGCGGCGGCCAAGGGGAGGTGGGAGGGGGCGGCGCCCCAGGGTTAGGGTTCCCCCCCCCCCAAGTGCCTTGCCCCCAAGCCTGGGGGGTGCGGCAGCCCTAGGGGGGGCCACCACCCCTTGCGCATGAGGAGAGGGCCCAGGGGGGGGGGGGCGCACAGCCCTATGAGGGCTGTTGTGTCCCCCTTTGTGGCCCATTAGGCCCGAAACCCCTTCCGGAACCCCCGAAACCCTTTTCGGTCATCCGCCGTCTTCCCGACACTCCCCGGAACACTTCCGGACTCCGAAACCTTTCATCCTATATATCAATCTTCGTCCCCGGACCATTCCGGAGACCCTCGTCACGTCCGGGATCTCATCCGGGACTCCGAACAACCTTCGGTAACCATGCACTGTTCTCACTAACAACCCTAGCGTCACCGAACCTTAAGTGTGTAGACCCTGCGGGTTCGGAAACCATGTAGACATGACCGAGACACTCCCAGGTCAATAACCAATAGCTGGATCTGGATACCCATATTGGTTCCCACACGTTTCTCGATGATCTCATCGGATGAACCACGATGTCAAGGATTCAGGCAATCCCGTATACAGTTCCCTTTGTCTCGTCGGTATGTTACTTGCCCGAGATTCGATCGTCGGTATCTCTATACCTAGTTCAATCTCGTTACCGGCAAGTCTCTTTACTCGTTACCGTAATACATAATCCCGTGACTAACCACTTAGTCACTTTGAGCTCATTTAGATGATGTATTACCGAGTGGGCCCGGAGATACCTCTCCGTCACACGGAGTGACAAATCCCAGTCTCGATCCATGTCAACTCAACAGACACCTTCGGAGATACCTGTAGAGTACCTTTATAGTCACCCAGTTACGTTGCGACGTTTGGCACACACAAAGCACTCCTACGGTGTCAGTGAGTTACATGATCTCATGGTCATAGGAACTTATATTTGACATGCAGAAAACTATAGCGATAACTGATACGATCAAAAGCTATGTTTAACGTTTGGGTCTTGTCCATCACATCATTCTCCTAATGATGTGATCCCGTTATCAAATGACAAGTCATGTCTATGACCTGGAAACCGCGGTCATCTTTGATCAACGAGCTAGTCCTGTAGAGGCTTACTAGGGACACAATGTTTGTCTATTTATCCACACATGTATATGAGTTTCCAATCAATACAATTATAGCATGGATAATAAACGATTATCATGAACAAGGAAATATAATAATAACTCTTTTATTATTGCCTCTAGGGCATATTTCCAACAGGCAGCTGGAGGCGTCTCCTGAGAACTGAACGGCAGACGACGCCTGTTGCAACTTGGTTTCTCCGCGGTACCAGCTAGATCGCGCACGTCTTTTGTAGGGTTGGGTTCTTGAGAAGGAGGCCCCATGAAGTCGCCACCGTACCCATGATCGGCAAAGTACTGATCGACGTTGGCAAATGTATCGTCGTCGTCGTCGTTCTGATCCTGTGCCATATGCATGTTTGGATCCAGTGGCATAGGGATGCCCGGCACCGTTGCGGCGGTCTTGCCATAGGGCCGACTTGGCGCCGACACGACTGGCAGTGTTGTCTTTGGGGTGGTGTCCCCCGCCCCCAAACGAATCTGGCTCTTCGGCCAAAGCAGGGGCCAGATCAGGCAGGCGCTGAGGGTCATCACGTCATCATCGTCGGCCCCGACGGGTCGAATTGGAGGTAACAACTCATCGCAGCCTGGCAGCACCCGAACCAGTTGAACCCTAAACAAGTTGGGTGGCATCTGGGTACCGTGGAACACGGGGTTGCCCGGTTGAACGATTTTTCCCTTGGCGACATCGACCAACTCGTTGTTCACGAAGTGCAGGAGAGTGCACGGAACGTCGGTGGCGCCCTGCGAAAACATGTAGGGCGTCAGGGATGCCCAGTCAAAGGCAAGGAGATGAAGTCCTCGGCTGAGAGAGGCTTAATTAGTTATCGTGATGATGGCGTCGAGCTCGGCTAATGTCGAGGCACAGCCAACGGCGGGCGTGCAGTTGACGGAGGGGCCGCTTGCTGCAGAGGTGCCGGCCGGCGTACACCCGGGTGCATTAAGCTCTCGTGCCGGCGTCGGAGACACCAATGCCGCCTCCGCCGGAGACACCAATGGCCCCGCCATCGCGTTCTGCGAGTTGCTGGCCATGAAGCTAGGAATCGGGGGCGGCCCCTGTTGGCCGCCCGCAATCCACGCGTGTAACCCCTCGATCAAGGTAGGCACAATGGCGGTGATCGTCGCTCTGAGTTGTTGTTGCACTTGCTATTGGACAATCTCCAGAATCCGCGCCACCTGTGCCTTGAGTTCTTGAACCTCGCGCGCCTGGCTTTCCGAGCTGGTCTTTTTCTCCTTTCGCCCACCAGCGTTATAGTATGACGACCATTTTGTCGACAAGCCTTTGCCGGCCACACGACCAGCTGACGTTGGCTTACTGAGCTTATCCTTTTTCTTCAATACATTCAACGCCCTATTTTGAGTGGTGTCCCAAGGGTTGCTCTTAGTCGACCCCGCGCTACTGCTTTCAGTCGCCTGCGAAAGGAATGTGAACCATTTAGAAATTTGGCTTCATTAATTGGAATGCAACCATATGGAGCTAATTACGCGGGGGTGTATTCCTTACCAGAACAAGCTCAAGCGCCCTGGTCTCCGGATCCATGGTAAGCTCCTTTGTTTTCGGGTCCTTCTTGTACCGGGCCCTGACGAAGTTCCTGGTCTGCTTGTCACCGTATTTATCGAAGAGGGGCGGTAGGCCTTGCTCGGCACGGTCCGCCTCCTCCTTGTCCCATATAGGCTCCGCCACTCTGTAATCGCCGGGACCGAGTGTGTGTTCCCCTAAGTTTAGCTCCCGCATTTCTTTCCCCCGCTGACTTGATTCGGAGGTTGCGGTGCTCGAGCACTTGATCTTGAAGTCGTTGTAGTCATCTTCGGTGATCGAAGGATTTTTCTCCTTGATCTTCTCATAACTCTCACCTTTCTCGATCATTCTCTTCACATTGCTTTTCCAAGTAGATAGGGCCGTGCTCATCTTCGTGAGGGCGGTATTGTTCACTTTATTCCCTTTGAGGCTTGTGTTTTCAAATTCAGCGGGGAACTTGTATCGTTCGTGCAGCTTCGTGAAGAGGAGGTTGCGCAGATTCCCTCGGTCAGGATGCCTCAGGTTCTCGCTGTTGATCGAGACGGTGCTGCGGAGAATGCACCGGAGCTGAACCGAGTACCCCTTGACTATTCGTTCGGGCGCCGTTGGATTCTCGTCGGAGTCCACTTCAGTAAATTCCTCCTTGAGGGTGCGGAGCACGGCCGGGCGCCGGTCCTTCCGTTGCCTCTTCGGTTGGCTGCCATCTGTGCGTGCGCCGCCATCATCAGTGGTGGCATCCTCAGCGGCACCATCAGTGGTGGCATCCTCGGCGGCACCATCAGTGGGGTCATCCTCGGCGGTACCATCAGTGGTCTCAGGATCGGTGGGGAAGGCTGATACGTCCAAAACGTATCTATAATTTCTGCTTGCTCCATGCCTCTTTTGGGTGATATTGCTATGATATTTATACACTTCCATACACTTTTGATCATATTTGGACTAACCTATTAACTCAGTGCACCCCAGTGCCAGTTTCTGTTTTCTGCTGTTTTTGTATTTCAGGTTTTCCCATTACGAAAACTGCCAGAAAAATCCCGGAAAAATTATATAAAAAATCAGCGTTCCAGAAGCTTCCCGACACCCGAAGTACAGCCGGAGGGGGGCCACCAGGGCTCCAGGCGCCCTGGTGGCGCGCCCCCCTCCTGGCCGTGCCGGGGGGGGGGGGGCGCCTGGGCCCCCCCAGGCCTCCGTTGATGCCCCCCTTTGGCATATATTTATATCGTGTCCCGAAACCCTCGAGACGGGAACCCTTTTTCGCGATCTCATCTCTGTTCCGCCGCCGCCGCGCTTCCAAGATCGGGAGCACCAGGAGAACTCTTCCCGGCACCCTGCCGGAGGGGAGGATCACCACCGGGAGCCTCTCCACCACCATGGACGCCTCTCGGATGAGTTGTGAGTAGTCTCCCTTGGACCATGGGTCCATGACCAGTAGCTATGTGATGTTCTCCTCCCGTTCTTGTGCTTCACTAATTAGACCTCGTGAGCTGCCCTACATGATCGAGGCACATATGTAATCCTTATGCTGTTGCTATGATGAGTTTGCTGGGATCCGATGGATTGTGAGATTATGTTCAGATTGTGTTTGAGTAATATATTTGATTTACCTCTTTTATATTTATGTTCGTAAGTAATTCTTGCATGTTCTTCGTTGCTATTTATTGCTTTGGCCAAGTAGTAGGTAGTGACTCCAAGAGGGAACGTTATGCTCGATTGTGGGTTCATGCCCCTCGATGACTAGCTTGAGTGACAGAAACATGAGTCTAGGGGATGTGCTGTTGCCACAAGGGGGAAAACAACGGTGCTTGTGCCCGCGGGTGCAAGGACTGTTTACTTTACGCAAAGTTCTTTTAATGCAGTTGTCTGTTGCTTTGAGTTTACACTATGGGTGGGACTCGCAACTTAATACCAGCGAGATGTTCTGGATAGATATCTCAAGGTGGATGATTAGTAGTAGATGCAGATGGATTTCGGTCTACTTGCCTTGGCGTACCGCCCATGCTTTGAACCTCTACCTTTCTTGCAACATAGTCAGCATTGGTTTGCGCACATGGTCCTATCAATTGCCCAGCTGTAATTCATTTACCTCACATAGCTGTTTTATCGTCTTTTGGGAGAGAGACATCACTAGTGAACATCATGGGACCCCGGTCCATATTACCATCACTGATCACATCCGCTATTTACTTTCCGCTTTTTACTTACTATTGCAGCAATACCTATCACTATTATCACTTGTGTTTGATCCTTTGTAAACGACAAGGCCGGAGGGATTGACAACCTCTCTGTACTCGTTGGGAGCAAAGTTATTTGTATTTGTGTGCAGGTCCATGTTGATTGCTAATATCTGGCGCCGTTAGCAGTTGACACCTTCTTGTTGAAACTGGGAGTCTCAGGGAAATCGATCCTTGGTATCTTTGCCAAGGGAAAACTTCCGCTACACTGCATCTCAAACCTTCCACTTGGGGTAACCAACGAGGGGCGAGAAGCCATCAAGCAAAGTTTTCTGGCGCCGTTGCCGGGGACTCCACTCTTCAGGATAGGGGAGTTGCACGCTATCTTTTACCTTTGTTTTTAGTCTTGTTAGTTTACCTTTCAGTTTTTTGCTTTAGTATCTTTTATCGAAAACCACAAAAAATATATTAATTATTTTTAGTAGTCCTTTCTGTTTAGTCAAGCATGTTAGGATTTGGTGCTTTGAGGGAATCAGAAGTCCTAGATTTCCATCAAAGGGATGGAGAAAATATGAAGAAGGCATGGGACAGAATTTCTGATGCACATAGGAGCATTATGCCTTGGATACCTATAAAAATTGTGCTTAGGAATTTTTACCATGGTCTTTTTAAATGGTGTAAACACTCTCTTGATATTATAGCTGAAGGAGATTTCCTAGAGTGTGATGAAGCTAGAGCTCTTGAAATTATACATGGTCTATCTAGTTACTTTGTTTATGATCATAACTTTGATACTGTCATAGATAGACTTGCTACTATTGAGAAGAGAATGGATGCTCTAGACTTGATGAAGGTAGAGAAACCCAAACCTGATAAGAAAGACATTTTGGAAATAGACAATGATTGGGAGCCTTTTGTTAGGATTAGCATCTCTAATCAAGACTTCCTTGCTTATTGTGATATTGGATCTATGGTTTCTACTATGCCAAAAATTGTTGATGATTCTTTAAAATTTAACATGGATAGATTACCATCTTATCATGAACACACTAATGGAGATATTTCTGAAATCCAGGGAAGAATAAAAGACGTGCCGGTTAAATTCCTTAAAGGGATTACAATGGTTGATTTCTTCATCATGGAGCCAAACCAAGGAAATATAGTGCTTGGAAGGGTCTTCCTCCGAGCAGTTAAAGGCTTCATCGATATAGGTAAGGGACAAACCCGCTTACGCGGGAAGGAAAAAGGTGTGTACCCCTTTCCTAGAAGGAACAAGAGTGAACTTGTTGAGGAACCATTTGAAACAATTTATAGCTCCGATTATTATGATGGTTATTGATTCCTCTATGCATTATGCCTAGCTTAAAGGCATAAAAGAAAGCGCTTTTGGGAGGCAGCCCACATGAATAAAATTTTATTTTGCTTTTGTTGTGTCTTGATGTTGTTACTACAGGAGCATCATCATTGTATCTTTTCTTTTCAATTTAGTGCCAAGTGTAGCCTCTGATTGCAAGAAAGTTCAAAAGTTGTGACGTGCTGTCCAGGAAACAGATTCTGTCCTTGGATAGAAAAATTCGTATAAAATCACCAGATCATCCTTTTTGTCTGAATGTTTTCGACAGCGTGCTCTATACAATTGTCTTTCGTGCTTCTGTTTTGAGTTTTTTGATTAGAGTTGTAGAAGTGCCCCGAAAAAATCATTTACTACCTGCTGTTCTGTTTTTCACAGATTCTGTCCTGTTTTGCCTTTCCTTCATTTTGCAAACCTAGAGCTTGCTTTTTCTTTCCAAAAACCTTTTGGCAATCTTGAGAAACAGTAGACCTTCAAGAATATCCTTATTTCCAGCAAGGAACAATTATTTTATTATGGGTACTAACCTCGCTAATCAGATTATGATGAGTTATGTATGAAGGGAGTTTTCAAGTGTGCGAGGGAAGATGATAAAAAGATTCAGGAGTGTCAAACGCTCAAGCTTGGGGATGCCCCCATGCACCCCCAAGAAATATTCAAGGAGACTCAAGCGTCTAAGCTTGGGGATGCCCCCGTGCATCCCCTTCTCCATCAACATTATCAGTTCGTCTTTCGTTCCACTATATTTTTATCACTTCATGTGTTATGTGCTATGCTTGGAGCGTCTTGCTCTTAGTTTCCTTTTTAGTTTTCTTTAGCTTTTCATAACGAGTCGGAACTCAGCTTTCTTTGTGTGGGAGAGAAACACGCTCCACTTCTACCTAGAACATAACATAGAATTTTCATGTCTATCTTTGTTGTGTGTGTTCTTTGTCTTTCAATAGCTACTATCATGCTCAGCTCTTAGTTTTCATGCTTATCTTTTTAAAGAGCTTTTGTTTAGTTGGTTGCTTGAACTCTCTTTAGTTATCATGCTTATTTTATTAAGAGAGTTTGCTTCTGTTGCATTGGTTGATATGTCTATGATAAAGATGCTACGTGCATAATGGTGCTTAGTAGTTCATGTTTTCTTATGGTTAGTCTCAAATAGCTGGGGGGTTTCCAATGTGTTATTGGAGTACCAACATGATTTGTTTGCCTATGATGTGGTATGGTTTAGTAATATCTTCCTTCAAGAATTTATTTTGATTGACTTGGCGTATGCTCACGCATATTTAAGACTGTAAAGAAAGTCTGTCAAGCCTTGATGATCTTTTGTTTCTGAGTAGCGATATTACTTCCATGCCTGATTCAATGTTGCTTTGTCGCTCTGCATGATTATGACCGTCATTGCTCTTTTAGTTGGTCGCTCCCAGTCTTTTGCTAACCTCCACCTGTACTAAGCGGACTGACTGCTTGTGCATCCAAATCTTTTAAACCAGTTATGCCATATGAGTCCACCATACCTTCCTACATGGTATTTACCTGCCATTCCTAACGGATACTTGCATGTACCATCTCGAAATTATTCAAAAAAAAGAATTTCTATTTTGTGCCTCTGTTTTAAGTTCATGAGGAAGTAGTAGTTAATTCATGATCTTTTTAAGTTGGACAAGCTTCACCCCGGGATTGCATGTCTAATGTGCAAACCCATAATACAAGAAGGAACTGGCATTGAGTGCGCCCGGCTCAAAAATAATATAACAAACAAACCCTCCTTCACGCGTTGTTCATGAGAAATCAGAAAACTTTGGCAGTGATAAACAAAGGAGATTAAGAGGATGTGATCGTCCTCATTCGGGAGCCGTTCCTCGAAACTTGTCCATCTCAAGAAGTAATTGAGTTGTCTGCTAGCATTCGTTGACGGAACATGCATAATCTGGAAAAAAAAATCATTACCTCTGTTTTTAAAACCAAGAGCTCTGGTACATGCTTTGTCTTTGTTTCCGACTACGGGTTTTCAACCTTGCCAACAAAAGGCACGGTTCGAGAGTCTCCACCTTCTTTTAAGGCACCAACTACTGAGAGCATGATTGTCATTCTGAGTGTAATGTGCATTGTCCCAAAGTAGCATTGTCTTTTGCATGATTGTGATATCGTTTATTTTGAAATCATTGTATCTAGTCATCACTTAAACCTTGGAGGTGCCCCTGCATTTATGTTTTGCTTCACTAAAGGGGGCAAGCGAGATATCACTTTATCATATTTGCACACCATGCTCATTACAAATCTATTTGATGTTTCAGTATCATGTTGTAAAACTTTCAGTTCTTTGTGATTTTCTCATGAGGCAACTTAATTACTACAGATTCATTGTCTCAGTAAGCTTTTGTCATATGACTATGAAAAGTCCTATATGGTTAATAGCATGTCACCACAGAAATTATTCTTGTTATCATTTACCTACTCGAGGACGAGAAGGAATTAAGCTTGGGGATGTTGATACGTCCAAAACGTATCTATAATTTCTGCTTGCTCCATGCCTCTTTTGGGTGATATTGCTATGATATTTATACACTTCCATACACTTTTGATCATATTTGGACTAACCTATTAACTCAGTGCACCCCAGTGCCAGTTTATGTTTTCTGCTGTTTTTGTATTTCAGGGTTTCGCATTACGAAAACTGCCAGAAAAATCCCGGAAAAATTATATAAAAATCAGCATTCCAGAAGCTTCCCGGCACCCGAAGTACAGCCAGAGGGGGGCCACCAGGGCTCCAGGCGCCCTGGTGGCGCGGCCCCCCTCCTGGCCGCGCCGGGGGGGGGGGGGCGCCTGGGCCCCCCAGGCCTCCGCTGATGCCCCCCTTTGGCATATATTTATATCGTGTCCCGAAACCCTCGAGACGGGAACCCTTTTTCGCGATCTCATCTCTGTTCCGCCGCCGCCGCGCTTCCAAGATCGGGAGCACCAGGAGAACTCTTCCCGGCACCCTGCCGGAGGGGAGGATCACCACCGGGAGCCTCTCCACCACCATGGACGCCTCCCGGATGAGTTGTGAGTAGTCTCCCTTGGACCATGGGTCCATGACCAGTAGCTATGTGATGTTCTCCTCCCGTTCTTGTGCTTCACTAATTAGACCTCGTGAGCTGCCCTACATGATCGAGGCACATATGTAATCCTTATGCTGTTGCTATGATAAGTTTGCTGGGATCCGATGGATTGTGAGATTATGTTCAGATTGTGTTTGAGTAATATATTTGATTTACCTCTTTTATATTTATGTTGTAAGTAATTCTTGCATGTTCTCCGTTGCTATTTATTGCTTTAGCCAAGTAGTAGGTAGTGACTCCAAGAGGGAACGTTATGCTTGATTGTGGGTTCATGCCCCTCGATGACTAGCTTGAGTGACAGAAACATGAGTCTAGGGGATGTGCTATTGCCACAAGGGGGAAAACAACGGTGCTTGTGCCCGCGGGTGCAAGGACTGTTTACTTTACGCAAAGTTCTTTTAATGCAGTTGTCTGTTGCTTTGAGTTTACACTATGGGTGGGACTCGCAACTTAATACCAGCGAGATGTTCTGGATAGATATCTCAAGGTGGATGATTAGTAGTAGATGCAGATGGATTTCGGTCTACTTGCCTTGGCGTACCGCCCATGCTTTGAACCTCTACCTTTCTTGCAACATAGTCAGCATTGGTTTGCGCACATGGTCCTATCAATTGCCCAGCTGTAATTCGTTTACCTCACATAGCTGTTTTATCGTCTTTTGGGAGAGAGACATCACTAGTGAACATCATGGGACCCCGGTCCATATTATCATCACTGATCACATTCGCTATTTACTTTCCGCTCTTTACTTACTATTGCAGCAATACCTATCACTATTATCACTTGTGTTTGATCCTTTGTAAACGACAAAGCCGGAGGGATTGACAACCTCTCTGTACTCGTTGGGAGCAAAGTTATTTGTATCTGTGTGCAGGTCCACGTTGATTGCTAATATCTGGCGCCGTTAGCAGTTGAAACCTTCTTGTTGAACTGGGAGTCTCAGGGAAATCGATCCTTGGTATCTTTGCCAAGGGAAAACTTCCGTTACACTGCATCTCAAACCTTCCACTTGGGGTAACCAACGAGGGGCGAGAAGCCATCAAAGGCGGCGTCCTCATACAAGTGAGGTTGTTCCTCCATCTCCTGGGATAGCTCCCAGAATGCCTTGCCGCCCGAACCCCCGGCCTCATCGTTGTTGGCCATGTTTCTCTCTAAATAGGAAAAAAGTTTGGTCAAAAAGTTGGTTATTGTCAAGGAACAAGATCATGGTCTCATCATTTAGGGTTTGTCGACACCGAGGCATCCTAAAAGCTAAGCTTTTATCATTGAGGGTTTTTCGACGCCGAGGCACCCTAAAAGCCTAAGCTTTCATCATTTCGGTTTTTATCGACACCGAGGCACCCTAAAAGCCAAGGTTTTATAATTTATGGTTTGTCGACGCCGAGGCATCCTAAAAGCTAAGCTGGGAAGGAGAATTCTAAGTTGGGCCTAATCACTTGGCTCTATTGCCTCCTATGGTTTAATGTAGCTAGAATAAAGGGGCACTTGATCCTACTTAATTAACTACTAAGATACCCCGGCCCATGCATTAGTCACAAGTACCCCATATGTCCTATTTTTAGCAAAGTCATGCTAAAATTCACGGAAAATTTCAGCATGACCTTTGCTGAAAATAGGACATATGGAGTACCCGAATTTGCCGGAACGGAAGTTAATCGACATTCCAGCAAACTCAAGGGCCTCTCGGGTGGACAAGGCAAAATCATTGTCCCAGGTGGACAAGGCAATGTGCTACTTGCTTAAATCTCTGTCCAATGCTATTTACAAGACAAACAACAGGTGGCAAAGCCCAGTGTTAAAAAAAAGGCCTCCATCACAACATGGAAAATACATTGGCATGTGAAGAGGTGAAACAATATATGCATCTCCAAGCAGTATCATTCAACATTTTGGACAAACCACTACAAGCAATACTGGATCAGATACAAGAAGAATGTGAGAAAATGCAGACAAATATATATACAATGGACATTTTTATATTAACCTAAGGAAAAATGAATAGTTAGGTTAATTACCCACTGTTAATAACAGCACATATATAAGAGAAACAACTTGAAGACTGAATAAGGTCGATTTGTTAGAAAGATTTTGCTTCTGAATCTGAGGTACAACAAAACTTGCATTAGGGCTTCGGTTTTTGAAAGAAAAAGACATTCAGTCTAATGCTTTGTTCTACACTTTGATGCAAATGAGTATATAGAAGAAGCTATTTACTAGCAGTACCATATATATAATCTGCAATAGCAACTACAGTTTAGAGTTTATCAGACGCATATCCCATGGAAGTCCCAAATCTGAACCTCGTCCATGATCTTCACTATTTTCATTTTCTATGAAGTTTTTTTTCTTCTTCATTAGCATGGAGTATTCATTGAGGGAATGGTCAGTTGCAGAGTACTCATATGCTCCTAGTTATCCTATCATGGCAATCAGAGGCACTTCTGAAGCTTTTTTTGGTTGGGTTCTGAAACTAATAATGGACTATGCAGGCGAAGATCGTTCCGCTGCCTTTCGGAGACGCAGTCTAGGGGGAAATCCTTTCTACTCCTACAAACTAAAGAGAACCAAACATACAAAAATGCTTTTCGGTACCAATACCTATGGTGCAAACTATGATTACAGAATTTTGCATAGCCCGGTACCAACCAAAGATATAGAATTTTGCATAGCTAACAAACTACTCCTACATAGCTAAAAATGCTTGCATACAGAACCAAATTCATTTATACAGTGTGCAATAAAAAAGCTTCACAATGTGCCTCAACTATCCTATCTTGACTTGTGGAGAAAATAAAAAGAAAAATGGAAAAAAGCAGTACTGATGCAAGCAGCTAGATTGTGTGTGTGTGTGTGTGTGTGTGTGTGTGTG
>LR738715.1:892553324-892606431 GCA_902687465.1 Secale cereale
GTGCGGGGGGTCGGCGGCGGCGGCCGATGGAGCGGGGGGTGCTCGGCGGCGAGGGGGACCGGATCTGGCGAGGTGGGATAGCGATCGAGATGGAGGGGATCGAGATCGAGTGTCCATGAAATTTAAAAATATTCATGATACTTCAAAAAGTGCCCATGAAATACAATCGAGAAATGAAGGCTACGATTTAAATACAATCGATCTTAGCTAGCTATCTGTTCACAATCTTCTTGCCCTTCTTTTTCGCAAATGGAGTTCTTCTGTGGAACGGACGTCCTTTAGGTAGGGTGGTCCTGCTTCTTCTTGTGGTGTATGCTGCTACTTCATCATCGTCGTCATGTTCGATCCTTGGGTCGCCGTACTTGTCGAAGTCTTGCTCATTGGCTACTCCATCCATTCCGATGATCTTCCTTTTGCCTCTCCTCACGACAACACGACTGTGCTTTGACGGGTCGGTAATGAAGAAGCATTGGTCAACTTGGGAAGCCAGTACCCATGGCTCATTTTTTGCGGTGACGTTTGCGCCCGCGGTCTTGGATTTGGCTTCGGGTATAACCATGGTGGTGAAATACCGGTCTTCTTTTAGGACGCTCTTGGCCCATCTGACACGGAACATCGGGACCTTCTCTCCAGCGTAGCTCAGCTCCCAGATCTCCTCGATCCTTCCGTAGTATCTGTCCTTGTCATTACTGGTGTTGGATTCCATTGTTACCCCGGAGTTCTGATAACCATCGCTCTTCATGTCCTTGGCCTCGGTGTAGAATGTGTAGCCGTTGATATCGTACGCCTCATAGGTCATCAGGTTGTGCTCGGCGCCCTGTGACAAGGCGAATATGAGTTGTTCTTCCGCGGAAGAATCCTCATGTAAAGGGTACGACAGAAGCTTCTGCTTGGACCAACGCGTGAAACATGAGTTATGCTCTTTGATTATATCTCCGTCCGTCCTCTGTTGGCCTCGGTCATTGTACGTCTTTTCAATAAAGGTTTTGTGCTCTAGCACCCAAGGATCGACCACGTCTATGTGTTGTAGCGCGACTAGGTTTACTCTTTCAAAGTCGGCGAGTCGACCCTCGAAGTCGACATGCATTTCGCGGCGACCCTCCCGGTGACCCCATCCAGCGAGCCTGCCGAGGTGCCTGTTGACGGGCAGACCAACGGGGTTCTCGATGCCTAGATAATTCGTGCAGTAGGAGATGCACTCTTCGGCCAGAAAGCCCCTGGCTATGCTTCCCTCTGGACGTGACATGTTGCGAACGTATCCTTTGATGACACCATTCATCCTTTCGAACGGCATCATGCTGTGCAGGAAAGTCGGCCCGAGTTGGATGATACCGTCCACGATATGGACCAGCAGATGCACCATAACGTCGAAGAATGCGGGCGGGAAGTACATCTCAAGCTCGCATAGTATCACCACGATCTCTTCCTGTAGCCTTCTAAGTTGCCTCACGCCAACCGACTTCCGAGAGATGACGTCGAAAAAGTTGCATAGGCCAAATAGGGTTTCATGGACGTGCGCGTCCATGATCCCACGGGTTGCAACTGGAAGTATCTGCGTCATCAGCACGTGACAGTCGTGAGACTTCATCCCGCTGAACTTCAGCTTCGCTGGGTCTAGGTATCTGCTTATCTTCCCCGCGTAACCGTAAGGAAGTTTTACTCCTACGAGGCAGGTGAAAAACTGCTCGATCTCCTCCTGACTTAGAGTGAAGCACGCGGGAGGGTAGTCATTTATGGTCTTCTTGGCCTTTTTGCCTTTGCGACGACTTTCCGTGTCCTGCTTCGCCTCATCATCATCATCATCATCATCATCATCATCATATATAGCGTGAAGCTCCTGCCTGATGCCCATTGATTTCAAGTCTTCCCTTGCTTTCGGCCCATCTTTGGTCCTCTCTGGTATGTTGAGCAGGGTACCAAGCAGACTCTCGCACACGTTCTTCGTGATATGCATTACATCAAGGCTGTGAGGCACACGGTGGATCTTCCAGTACGGCAAGTCCCAGAAAACAGACCTCGTTTTCCATACCTTCAGCAGCGGCTCTGGCGCCTTTCACTTCTTTCCCGGCTCTGGCGCCTTTTGCTTCTTTCCCTGCAGTGGGCAATCTTTCCAATTTTCAACAGCTCGTCTATTTCCTCGCCGCTCCTCGTACGCGGGCGTCCTCGGGGTTCGGTTTCACCATCGAACAGATCCTTGCGTTTTCTCCACAGGTCATCGTCGTGATGCCACCTTCGATGTCCCATGAAGATGGTTTTCGAAGACCCGGGATCTCTATCTAGCTGGCGATACGTTGTGTCATCCATGCACCTGACGCATCCAGAAAATCCGTGGACCACCTGCCCCGCGACATATCCGTAACCGAGATAGTCGTGCACCTGTTGGAAATATGCCCTAGAGGCAATAATAAAAGGATTATTATATTTCCTTGTTCATGATAATTGTTTGTTATTCATGCTTGAATTGTATTGTACGGAAACAACGATACATGTGTGAATACATAGACCACAACGTGTCCCTGGTAAGCCTCTAGTTACTAGCTCGTTGATCAACAGATGGTCACAGTTTCCTGACCATGGACATAGGATGTCATTGATAACGGGATCACATCATTAGGAGAATGATGTGATGGACAAGACCCAATCCTAAGCCTAGCACGAGATCGTATAGTTCGTAATGCTTAAGCTTTTCCAGTGTCAAGTATTTATTCCTTAGACCATGAGGTTGTGCAACTCCCGGATACCGTAGGAATACTTTGGGTGTGCCAAACGTCACAACGTAACTGGGTGGCTATAAAGGTGCAACGGGTATCTCCGAAAGTGTCTGTTGAGTTGGTAGGAACCGAGACTGGGATATGGTCACTCCGTATGACAGAGAGGTATCTCTGGCCCCACTCGGTAAGACATCATCATATTGAGCTCAAAGTGACTAAGGAGTTAGTCACGGGATGATGGATTACGGAACGAGTAAAGAGACTTGCCATGACGAGATTGAACAAGGTATCGGGCATACCGACGATAGAATCTCGGGCAAGTACCGTACCGATAGACAAAGGGAATAACATACGGGATTGAGTGAATCCTTGACACAGTGGTTCATCCGATGAGATCATCGAGGAACACGTGGGAACCAACATGGGTATCCAGATCCCGCTATTGGTTATTGACCGGAGAGTCGTCTCGGTCATGTCTGCGTGTCTCCCGAACCCGTAGGGTCTACACACTTAAGGTTCGGTGACGCTAGGGTTGTAGAGATACATGCACGCGGAAACCCGAATGTTGTTCGGAGTCCCGGATGAGATCCCGGACGTCACGAGGAGTTCCGGAATGGTCCGGAGGTAAAGAATGATATATAGGAAGTCCAGTTTCGGCCATCGGGAGAGTTCCGGGGGTCACCGGGAGTGTCCCGGGACCACCAGAAGGGTCCCGGGGGTCCATCGGGTGGGGCCACCCATCCCAGAGGGCCCCGTGGGCCGCAAGGGGAAGGGGGCCAGCCCCTAGTGTGCTGGCGCACCCACATGGGCCCCCTCCATGCGCCTAGGGTTGAAACCTTAGGGGGTGGGGGCGCCCCCTATGCCTTGGGGGGCAAGTTCTCCCCCCTGGCCACCGCCCCCTAGGAGATTGGATCTCCTAGGGCCGGCGCCCCCCTGGCCCCCTATATATAGTGGGGGGGAGAGGGCATTCGCACCCCAAGCCTCTGGCGCCTCTCCCCCCATCACACCTCCAACTCCTCTCGCATGGCGCCGGCGAAGCCCTGCAGCTTTTCCCGTTGCATCCACCACCATGCCGTCGTGCTGCTGGATCTCCGTCAACCTCTCCTCCCCCCTTGCTGGATCAAGAAGGAGGAGACTTCGCTGTACCGTACGTGTGTTGAACGCGGAGGTGCCGTCCGTTCGGCGCTGGGATCATCGGTGACGAGGATCACAAAGAGTACGACTCCATCATCCACGTTCCTTCGAACGCTTCCGCACGCGATCTACAAAGGGTATGTAGATGCACTCCTTTATGCTCGTTGCTAGATGACTCCTTAGATTGATCTTGGTGAAGTGTCGGAATTTTTTTTAATTCTGCTACGTTCCCCAACAGCACCGTCATTAGCAGCGCGGCTCTCATAGGGAAATATTCTTTCTGTGCGGCGTCCCACGTATTGGCTGGCGTTTTCCACAGCGTGTCAAGCTCCTCTTTCAGCAGCCCCAGATAATGATTGATGTCGTTCCCTGGTTGTTTCGGTCCTTCAATTAGCATACTCATGTGAATGTACTTCCTCTTCATGCACAACCAGGGGGGAAGGTTGTACATCCACACAAACACAGGCCAGGTGCTATGTGTGCTTCTCTGGCTGCCAAACGGATTGACTCCATCGGTGCTCGCGCCCAGCACGATGTTCCTTGGATCGTTCCCAAATTCTAGGTCTTCGAAGTTCAACGCTTGCCACTGGCTCGCATCCTTAGGGTGACTCAGCATCTTGTCTTTTTTATCTATCTCTGGATCATTTGCGTCATCTTCTCGCTTCTTCTCCTCCCTATCCGCGTGCCAACGCAGGAGCTTTGCTACCTTAGGGTCCGCAAAATACCGCTGCAGACGAGGAGTGATCGGAAAGTACCACACCACTTTTCGAGGAGCTTTCTTCCTCTTCTTGTATCGAGTGACGCCGCACACCGGACATATGGTAGACTCCGCGTGCTCGTCCCGATAAATGATGCAATTGTTCATGCACACATGGTATTTCACGTGCGGTAAATCCAGAGGAAACACGATTTTCTTCGCCTCCTCGAAACTAGTCGGGCACTTGTTCCCCTTGGGAAGACGTTCGTGCCAGAATGACATGTTCTCGTCGAAGCATGCGTCGGTCATTTTGTGTTTTACCTTCATCTCCAGAGCCATCAGCGTTACTTTCAGGCGGGTATCCTCGGGCCTGCATCCTTCATACAATGGAGTAACCGCCTCTAACTCAAGTCGATCCATCTTTGCTTTCTCTCGGGCGGCAGCTCTTACGTTATCCGTCTGCTTGAGAAGCATCTCTTGAATATGAGGGTCCTACACCCAGCCCATCTATGGTCCAGCGTCGTCTGCTCCGCCGGCATCATCATCTTCATGATCATGCCCGTCGTCTGCTCCGGCATCTTCCTCATCATCATGTCCTGCATCTTCTACATGATGACTGTGTAAAGCATCACCGTCGTGATCATCTCCTGGGGATTCTTCGTCTTCTCGCCCGCCCGAGCTGCGGTGGTTGTCATGCTGCCCTTCCTCATTTCTTGCCCGGCCCCCATGGACGACTTCGTAGTCATCTTCATCACCTTGCCACCGATAGCCATCCATGAAACCACGCAAGAGCAGGTGGTCCCGCACCTGCCCGGAATCCGGGTCCACAATAAGGTTCTTCAGCTTGCATCTTCGACACGGACATCTTATCTCCGTCTCGTTCTTTTGAAGCATCTCGGCCTTCGCGGAGCTCAAAAACCTATTCACGATGCCTTCGGTCATCGTGCGGACCATGGTCGCCTGCGGGGTAGAGCAAAACGATATTTTAGAACCAAGAAAAAATTTGGCATGACTTTCCCTAAAAATATGACCAAAAGGAATGCTTAATGCCAAAATTCTCGCCGAAACGGAAATGAATCAACATTCCGGCAAAATATTGGCAACTCTCGCATTTCAAATACCGGTACACCTCCAAACACAAACACATATGCAACACCACAAACATATGCAACACCACGAACATACATAGATCTAGCTAGGCCATAAAAAGTGCATGTGCACATTGTTGTAGGGAGAACAACATAAATATAGCTTGAATGAATCTATGGTGGAAATGAGGTGAAAAAGAGGAGGCACCCGAGACAAGGAGGAGGTGGAGAGAATGAAGTGGGGAGAAAGTGAGTGTGGGTAGGAGTGGCTGTCCAAAATATCTTGTTGGTGCCCACTTACTAATGGCGCACCCCCTCAAAATGCGCCATTAGTAATCCAGGTTACTAATGGCGCACCTTCTGGTGGTGCGCCATTAGTAGTTTTTTCAAAAAAAAACATACTAATGGCGCACTGTTCCACAGTGCGCCATTACTAGTTTAAACTAGTAATGGCGCACTGTGGAACTGTGCGCCATTAGTAGTTTTGCAAAAAAAAAGAATAAAAATATAATAAAAAAACAACAGTAGTGGCGCACTTTCGTACTGGTGCGCCATTACTAGTTACAACTAGTAATGGCGCACTGTGTCTGCATGCGCCATTAGTATGTTTGGAAAGGGAAAAAAAATTGATACTAATGGCGCACCATGGGCCAGGTGCGCCATTAGTAGTTTCAACTCTAATGGCGTACCAGAAGGTGGTGCGCCGTTAGTATATACTAATGGCGCACCACTTGTCTGGTGCGCCATTAGTGCCAATCCCATCTATAGCCCTTTTTCTAGTAGTGTTTCTACCGTTAACACCAACCTCTCCCCCTCTATGCAGCGGTGTCACACCTCTTCTCCCCACTGTAATCTCTACTTAAACGCGGTGCTCAACTTCATATATTATTTCTCAATGATCTATGGTTATCCTATGATGTTTGAGTAGATTCATTTTGTCCTATGGGTTAATCGTGCTCATGGTTGGTATGATTGTATATTTTATATGGTGCTGTCCTACGGTGCCCTCCGTTCTCGCGCAAACGTGAGGGGACCCCGCCATAGGGTGTTGCAATATGTTCATGGTTCTCTTATGGTGTGTTGCAAGAGTGATAGAATCTTAAACCCGAGTAGGTGCGCTATACCGTATGGGATAAAGAGGACTTGATACTTAGTGCTATGGTTGGGTTTCACGACCTTAATGATCTTTAGTAGTTGCGGATGCTTGCTAGGGGACAATCATAAGTGCATATGATCCAAGTAGAGCAAGGATGATAGCTCATGCCTCTCCCTCATAATAAAATTGCAAGAATGATTACCTGTACTTGTTATCGATTGCCTAGGGACAAATCATTCTCTTGTGTTACAAAAAGCTTGCTACTACACTACTTTTATTGTCTTACAATTTATTTCAAGTTCCCGCTAAGTACTCCTAGTTTCATACTTGTTTTAGGTAAAGCAAAGGTTAAGTGTGTGTTGAGTTGTATCGGTGGTCGATAGAACTTGAGGGAATATTTGTTCTACCTTTAGCTCATCGTTGGGTTCGACACTCTTACTTATTGAAAAAGGCTACTAACGATCACCTACACTTGTGGGTTATCATTGCCCGGCTCCGATGAGGGAGAGTTGAAGATGGCGGCCCGCCTTCGGCTTGCTCCAGTGCTTGTAGTCGTCACTATGTGGTCCACGAATCTGGATGTAATTTTTGCTTCTGGTGTTTTTTATACTATCTTGTCGGTTGATGAATAGATCGAAAGTTTTCCTTGCAAAAGAAATACAAGTGACGTTTATCTGTTTTTCAACGCCATCAGTATGGTCATACTGGTGTCATAACAAATATGCCAACACCACCACTATTTGAAAAAAATTGTGGTGACATTGATTGAAATTGAGGCGCTACCAACAAAAGTTATGACTAGTCATTTTTTCACTATTGGATGCATGTCGGATTTGTAACACCAATTAATGCCTACATTCAAATTAGTTGAATCAAAGCACTCTAAATAATTAGATATGAAGCTGTCATTTTTTACTCTCGTGGAGCATTGAACCAAACCCTGGGGGGAGGGCGCGACCCCCAGGCTTGCCGCGTCCTCGTGACTCTTCTGGTCCTTTCACAAAGCTTTGGGGGTCTTTTTTGTTCCTAAAGATCACCAAAAAGATTCACCCGGTTCCGAGATCTTTTATTTCGACACAAAAAACAACACCAAGGTAATTCTGCATAAACACCGTGCTACCTCTTGAGCTTGCGTTGTATTCCCTAGAAGAGGAAAGGGAGATGCAGTACAGTAGCGTAAGTATTTCTCTTAGTTTTTGAGAACCAAGGTATCAATCCAGTAGGAGACCACGCGCGAGTCCCTCGCACCTGCACAAACAAATAAGAACTTTGCAGCCAACGCGATAAGGGGTTGTCAATCCCTTTACGGTCACTTACGAGAGTGAGATCTGATAGAGATGATAATTTATATTTTTGGTATTTTTAGTTTAATAAAACGGCAAATAAAAGCGGTAAAAGTAAAGTAGATGTAGATTGATATGTTGAGAATAGATCCGGGGGCCATAGTTTTCTCTAGTGGCTTCTCTCATGATAGCGATATTCTACGGCGGGTAAACAAATTACTGTTGAGCAATTGATAGAAAAGCGAATAATTATGAGACTATCTAGGCATGATCATTGTATATAGGTATCACGTCCGAGACAAGTAGACCGAAACGATTCTGCATGTACTACTATTACTCCACACATCGACCGCTATCCAGCATGCATCTAGTGTATTGAGTTCATACGAACAGAGTAACGCCTTAAGCAAGATGACATGATGTAGAGGGATAAACTCAAGCAATATGATGTAAACCCCATCTTTTTATCCTCGATGGCAACAATACAATACGTGCCTTGCTGCCCCTACTGTCACTGGGAAAGGACACCGCAAGATTGAACCCAAAGCCAAGCACTTCTCCCATTGCAAGAACTATAGATCTAGTAGGCCAAACCAAACCGATAATTCGAAGAGACTTGCAAGGATATTATGAGTACACATAAAAAGTTTAGAGAAGAACCAAATATCTTTCATAGATAACCTTGATCATAAACTCACAATTCATCGGATCTCGACGAACACACCGCAAAAAGAGATTACATCGAATAGATCTCCTCGAAGACCAAGGAGAACTTTGTATTGAGATCCAAAGAGAGAGAAGAAGCCATCTAGATACTAGCTATGGACCCGAAAGTCTGTGGTAAACTACTCACAACTCATGGTGAGGGCGATGATGATGATGATGATGAAGGCCTCCGTGGTGGATCCCCCTCCGGTGGAGCTCCGGAACAGGCTCCAAGATGGGATCTCCACGGGAACAGAAGCTACAGCGGTGGAATTAGGGTTTTCTCTCTGCGTATGGAGTTTCTGGGGTACGTGGATATATATAGGAAGAAGGAGGGCACCGGGGGCCACACGGGCCAGCCTCGAGGCAGGGGGGCGAGCCCTGGGAAGGGGGGCATGCCCCCCACCCTCGAGGGCAGCCCTTCTGTCCCCTGACTTGGTCCTGAAGTTTCCCGAGCGTGATTTTCTCCAAAAATATCTCTCGCAAAGGTTTCATTCCGTTTGGACTCCGTTTGATATTCTTTTTCTGCAAAACCCTGAAATAGGCAAAAAATAGCAATCTGGACTGGGCCTTTGGGTTAGTAGGTTAGTCCCAAAAATAATATAAAAGTGAATGATAAATCCCATTAAATATCCAAGACTTCATAAATAATAGCATGGAACAATAAAAAATTATAGATACGTTGGAGACGTATCAAGCACCCCAAGCTTAATTCCTACTCGTCCTCGAGTAGGTAAATGATAAAGAAAGAATTTTTGATGTGGAATGCTAACCAATATAGTTTTTCAATGTAATTCTCTTAATTGTGGCATAAATGTTCAGATATGAAAGATTCAAGATAAAAGCCTATATTGACATAAGAAATAACAATACTTCAAGCAATACTAACAAAGCAATCATGTCTTCTCAAAATACTATGGCTAAAGAAAGTTATCCCTACAAAATCATATAGTGTTGGCTATGCTCCCTTATTATCACACAAAAATATTCATATTAGGCACAACCTCGATTTCAGCCAAGCATTTGTTTTCATACTCTATCTTTTCAAACCTTTCAACTTTCACGCAATACATGAGCGTGAGACATGGATATAGCACTATGGGTGGAATAGAGGTGGTTGTGGAGAAGACAAAAAGGAGGGGATAGTCTCACATCGACTAGGCGTATCAACGGGCTATGGAGATGCCCATCAATAGATATCAATGCGAGTGAGTAGGGATTGCCATGCAGCGGATGCACTAGAGCTAAATGTGAATGGAAGCTCAACAAAAGAAACTTGTGGGTGTGCATCCAACTTGCTTGCTCACGAAGACCTAGGGCATTTGAGGAAGCCCATCGTTGGAATATACAAGCCAAGTTCTATAACGAAAATTCTCACTAGAATATGAAAGTGACTAAGCATGAGACTCTCTACAATGAAAAACATGGTGCTACTTTGAAGCACAAGTGTGGAAAAAGGTAGTAGCAATTGTCCCTTTTCTTTCTCTCTTTTTTTTTTCTTTTTTTGGGGCCTTTTTTCTTTGGCCTTTTTTTCTTTTTTTTTTTGCGGAGGGGCTTTACAGATTTAGCCTTTCCTCCCATGGGACAATGCTCTAATAATGATGATCATCCCACTTTCACAACAACACGAAATTACAACTCGATACTACAACAACAAAGTATGACTCTATATGAATGCCTTCGGCGGTGTACCCGTATGTGCAATGAAACAAGAGTGACATGTATGAAAAGATTATGCATGGTGGCTTTGCCACAAATACAATGTCAACTACATGATCATGCATGGGAATATGACAATATGATGCGTGTCATATAAACGGAACGGTGGAAAGTTGCATGGCAATATATCTCGGAATGGCTATGAAAATGCCATGATAGGTAGGTATGGTGGCTGTTTTGAGGAAGGATATATAGTGGGTTTATGGCACCGGCGAAAGTTGCGCGGTACAAGAGAGGCTAGCAATGGTGGAAGGGTGAGAGTGCGTATAATCCATGGACTCAACATTAGTCATAAGAACTCATATACTTATTGCAAAAATTTACGAGTCATCAAAACAAAGCAATCAACGCATGCTCCTAGGGGGGAGGTTGGTAGGAGTTAACCATCACGCGCCCCGACCTCCACACAAAGGTTGGCACTCTACAAATATCTCATGCTCTAACTTCGTCACATAGCGGTTCACCATACGTGAATGATACGGGAATCACTAACCTTAACACAAGTATTTATCAATTTCATAATAACTCCACTAGCATGACTCTAATATCACTATCCTCATGTCTCAAAACAATTATCAAGCATCCAACACCTCATTCTATTCAATGCACTTGGTGTGATTTTTTTTACTACATTGACATTGGATGTTTATCATGTGAAGACTAGTTTCTTTAGCCTAAACACTTTAACATGCTGTTTTCATAGACTCTCAAATAGATATAAGTGAAGCATGAGAGTTCAACAATTTCTACAAAATATTACCACCATCATGCTCTAAAAGATATAAGTGAAGCACTAGAGCAAAAACTATTCAACTCAAAAGATATAAGTGCTGCACTTAGAGTGTTCTAATAATTTCTAGGCCATATTTAACTCTCTCAAATAGGTGTGTACAGAAAGGATGATTGTGGCAAACTAACAAGCAAAGACTCAAATTATACAAGACGCTCCAAGCAAAACACATAGCATGTTGCGAATAAAAATATAGCTCCAAGTATAGTTACCGATAGATGAAGACGAAAGAGGGGATGCCTTCGGGGCATCCCCAAGCTTAGGCTTTTGATTATCTTGAATTTACTTGGGGTTCCATGGGGATCCCCAAGCTTAGGCCTTTGCTACTCCTTGTTCCATAATCCGTCAAAGCAATACTCAAAACTTGAAAACTTCACAACACAAAACTTAGACAAAAATTCTCGTGAGCTCCGTTAGTATGAGAAAGCAAACCACTACTCAAAGGTACAGCAATGAATTAATTCTTTGTTTATAATGGTGTTAAACATACTGTACTCCAAGTTCTCTATGGTTCATATCCTCCAATATTACTCATAGATGCATCGGAATAAGCAAACAACACACGAAAAACAGAATCTGTCAAAGACAGAACAGTCTGTAGTAATATGCAGGGTTCGCCTACTTCTGGAACTCCAAAAAATTCAAACTAAATTGTTAAAGTTTAGAAATTTGTCTACAAATCAGCATCAAAAAGAATCAACTAAAAAGCACGCTCCAGTAAAATCCCACGACTACTTTAGCGAGCGCTAACGATTCTGTTTTTCACAGCAAGATCATATAAACTTCACACAAGTCTTACCAAAGGTTCTACTTGGAACAAACACTAAACAAAACTTGAAACCACATCTAATCAGAGGCTAGATGCAATATTTATTCCCTAACAGCTGCAAAAAAAGTTGGGTTGCCTCCCAACAAGCGCCATCGTTTTACGCCCCTAGCTAGGCACGATAATTCAATGATGCTCACATGAAAGACAAGAATTGAAGCACAAAGAGAGCATCATAAAACATGTGACAAACACATCTAAGTCTAACATACTTCCTATGCATAGGCATTCTATAGGAAAACAAATTAGCAAGACAAGCAAGATCTAGCATATGCAAGGAAGAAGAAAGAAACAAGATCAATCTCAACACGAAGAGAGGTAATTTAGTAACATGAAAATTTCCACAACCATATTTCCCTCTCTCATAGTAATTGCATGTAGTATCATGATCAAATTCAACAAAATAGCTATCACATAACATATTATCAACATGATCCACATGCATGCAAAGTTGACACTCTTCCAAAATAGTGGAATTAACATTAACTAAAGTCATGACCTCTCCAAACCCACTTTTATCAAAATGAACATTCTCCAAGTATGTGGGATCTAAAGTTGACACTTTTCCAAACCCACTTGCAATGCAAACATTATTATCAATCTTATATTCATCATGGGGATTAAATAAATTTTCAAGATCATAAGAAGAATCACCCCAATCATGATCATTGTAACAAGTAGTAGACATAGCAAAACTACCATCCCCAAGCTTAGGGTTTTGCATATTATTAGCACAGTTGACATCAATCGAATTTACAGTAACATCATTGCAATCATGCTTTTTATTTAAGGAGCTAACATGAATCACTTTTTCTTTTAACAATTCCTCACAATTTTCAGATTCATAAATTTCAAGCAAAACCCCATAAAGATAATCCAGTGCACGCAGCTCACTAGCAATAGGTTTAACATAATTGGATCTCTTAAAGAGATTAGCAAGTGGATGAGGATTCATAATTTAGCAAGCGAAGATGCAAGCTAAATGAGGGCACATAGCAACACAAGCAAACAAGAGGCACGCGAACGGTAAACACACGGAGGAAGAAGGGCGAATAAAACGACAAGGGTGAAGTGGGGGAGAGGAAAACGAGAGGCAAAAAATATAATGCGAAGGATAAGGGTTTGTGATAGGTACTTGGTATATGAGTTTTGCGTAAGCCTCCTCGGCAACGGCACCATAAATTCTTCTTGCTACCTTTTGAGCTTGCGTTGTATTCCCTCGAAGAGGAAAGGGAGATGCAGCACAGTAGCGTAAGTATTTCCCTCAGTTTTTGAGAACCAAGGTATCAATCCAGTAGGAGACCACGCACGAGTCCCTCGCAACTGCACAAACAAATAAGAACTTCGCAGCCAACGCGATAAGGGGTTGTCAATCCCTTTACGGTCACTTACGAGAGTGAGATCTGATAGAGATGATAGTTTCTATTTTTGGTATTTTTAGTTTAATAAAACAACAAATAAAAGCGGTAAAAGTAAAGTAGATGTAGATTGATATGTTGAGAATAGACCCCGGGGCCATAGTTTTCTCTAGTGGCTTCTCTCATGATAGTGATATTCTACGGCGGGTAAACAAATTACTGTCGAGCAATTGATAGAAAAGCGAATAATTATGAGACTATCTAGGCATGATCATTATATATAGGCATCACGTCCGAGACAAGTAGATCGAAACGATTCTGCATCTACTACTATTACTCCACACATCGACCGCTATCCAGCATGCATCTAGTGTATTGAGTTCATACGAACAGAGTAACGCCTTAAGCAAGATGACATGATGTAGAGGGATAAACTCAAGCAATATGATGTAAACCCCATCTTTTTATCCTCGATGGCAACAATACAATACGTGCCTTGCTGCCCCTACTGTCACTGGGAAAGGACACCGCAAGATTGAACCCAAAGCCAAGCACTTCTCCCATTGCAAGAACTATAGATCTAGTAGGCCAAACCAAACCGATAATTCGAAGAGACTTGCAAGGATATTATGAGTACACATAAAAAGTTTAGAGAAGAACCAAATATCTTTCATAGATAACCTTGATCATAAACTCACAATTCATCGGATATCGATGAACACACCGCAAAAACAGATTACATCGAATAGATCTCCTCGAAGACCAAGGAGAACTTTGTATTGAGATCCAGAGAGAAAGAAGAAGCCATCTAGATACTAGCTATGGACCCGAAGGTCTGTGGTAAACTACTCACAACTCATGGTGAGGGCGATGATGATGATGATGAAGGCCTCCGTGGTGGATCCCCCTCCGGTGGAGCTCCGGAACAGGCTCCAAGATGGGATCTCCACGGGAACAGAAGCTACGATGGTGGAATTAGGGTTTTCTCTCTGCATATGGAGTTTCTGGGGTACGTGGATATATATAGGAAGAAGGAGGGCACCGGGGGCCACACGGGCCAGCCTCGAGGCAGGGGGCGCGCCCTGGGAAGGGGGCCGCCCCCCTACCCTCGAGGGCAGCCCTTCTGTCCCCTGACTTGGTCCTGAAGTTTCCCGAGCGTGATTTTCTCCAAAAAATCTCTCGCGAAGGTTTCATTCCATTTGGACTCCGTTTGATATTCTTTTTCTGCAAAACCCTGAAATAGGCAAAAAACAGCAATCTGGAGTGGGCCTTTGGGTTAGTAGGTTAGTCTCAAAAATGATATAAAAGTAAATGATAAAGCACATTAAACATCCAAGACTTCATAACTAATAGCATGGAACAATCAAAAATTATAGATACGTTGGAAACGTATCACACCGTTAGACCGTATTCGTTCTATTCAAATTATACCAAAACCATATAAAATTGTTGTAAACATGGCATGAATACTTTATATTATTGATTTGTTGGAGACGTATCAGCCCACGACACCGTTGGCCTATCTACCTCCAGTCGAGGACATCGCGAATGTCGGTGACCGCCCGACCAAGGCTCCTGCGGTGTTGCATCTCGTGGCGACACCCCTGCTGGTGGATGAAGCGTCTGTCATGCCCTCCCCCCAGGGCACGCCGGACAGGCCTTATCGATCCCTCGTGAGCCCCCTTGACATGAATCCAATGCCAAAAATTAATATAAATATCAAAAACCGCAGAAAGACACCTAGAACTTCCGCTCTGCCGCTGCAAGCCTCTGTGCCGAAGCAATCTTATCTGGAGGCCTTCTCTGGCACCCTGCCGGAGGGGGATATCAACACCGAAGGCCACTCATCATCCCAGCAGTCAACACGATGAGGAGGGAGTGGTTCACCCTCGACGCTAAGGGTATGTACCAGTAGTTATGTCTTGCTGTGATGAATTGGGTTTGACCTTTGAGGTTTCAACATTATCGGATTGAATACTTTTGAGAACACTTGATGTATGTCTTGCATGTTGATACCCTGGTGACAGTGGGGTGTTCTATTGATTCACTTGATATATATTTTGGCACTCAACATGCGGATTATCCTGACAATGGGGTAATCTATGCATAGGGGTTGATGCATGTTTTTGTCCTACTTTCTCCGATAGAAATATTGGGGAACTCTTTGAAGTTCTTTGTGTTTGATTGAGTATTATGAATCTGAAGTTGTTTGATGCATGTCGAATAATCAACTCATACATACTTGTGGTAATATTGGAGTATTTAGGTGACATTAGAGTTGCATGATGTGTATCATATGGTGTTAATTTAGTAGCAACTCTAGGGTTGATGTGACACTTATAGGAATAGCTCAATAGATTGATCGGAAATGATAACTTTGAGGTGATTTTGTACCCTACTAACAATTTCATCTTATGTTCTTTGCCTGATAAGAACTTATGAGTGATTATTTGTCGCATGTTGAGGGATTGTTATATGATTCAGTTATGTTAGCACTGTTGAGAGATTACGCTAGTGAGAGTATGAACCACACCAGGCCTTGTCTCTATCTTTAGTTATGGGTAGAAAACGCAAAATAGGAGTTTAGTTTGAGCATGAAGTCACACATTTCACTGTTTGAGTTTGAAACTATTATTCTAAAAAAACAATAATTATTTAGTAACACTAATATTTCTTGAATAAGTAGTTTGACCATAGTTTGACCACAGTTTGACCAGATTTGACCAAAATAAAAAAAACTAAAATAATTATTTAGTAACAATAATATTCTTGAATAATTATTTAATATCACGAATACTTCTTGAATAAGTAGTTTGACCATAGTTTGACCAGATTTAGCCAAAATTAGAAAAAAACTGAAATTTGAGCATAACTCTTTTTCCTTTTAAAATTTTTGGATTCTAAAAAATTGCAAACAGGCCGTAGGCAGTCAAAATCGGATGCCGATTTTCATGCTAAACATTTTGATATATTATACGTTTTTTTCCGACATCGTATACAAAAGTTATAGCCGTTTTACTTTTTCATAACACTTTTTTGCAAAACATGTCCAAATTTAAGTTTTTTAATTTTTCTAACTAGTAGATCTAGTAAAATAACACAGCTGCAACGCTGATGGACACATCCATGTGAGCTGTTGGTGTTAGGTTGAGAGGAAATAAACTGTCCATGGGGGGGTTCGAGAACAGGCGATGGAACTCCACCTGTCCACGGTCAACCTAGCTAGTACACAGCCAACCGCTTACTTGTTCAGTTTGTCATCTAAACTGCATTATTTTTAGCGGAAAACAAGAGTCAACCATATATGCATTTTCCAGCAAAATAAATTAACAATGCAATATAAGTAGCCAGGCGATATTTTGTCTATTACAGATAAATTACAGTATGTTATTAGAAATCAGAACCACTAAGAGAAATTGATGAGATCACACTCACACCATGTCAAGGAGATCGGAGCTGAAATTTTTACCTAAGCCGAATCTGATCTTCAAATAAGGCCATTCACCCAGCAACTTAGTAAGAATGGGCAACAAAGCTACCAAAACACAAATTGATATGGATAGCCAGTGGAGACGTTGAGCCAGGACTATGTACAAACCAGTTGAGAAGGCCGTCATTGTTGCCACATATGCAAACCACATGAGCTTCCTAGTGAAGGATCTGTGATAGATCAAGAACTCATAATCTTTCCACCTTGCTATGATGCATATAAAGGCGACAACAAATGAAGAGCACATTGCTAAGGTGTCAGAGATTATGAATGCCTTGAATGCAGCCTTTGGAGACATGATGGGAAGTCCCTCGCTTCCAGTCGCACTGCTGTATGCTCCAGGGAGGGTGAAAGCAGCGGCGAAGGTGATTGTTGTAATGAGGTTCGCCACTAATGAGGTGTTGGTTGTGTGTGTTTTAGTCAGTGACTTTGCATCCATCCGTGATGCATCGGTCAACAGCCATGTTGTATGCACATGAAGATTATAAGCAGAAGGGGCACTTTGGGGATCAGCTCTCAGCATAAGCATCATCACTTCATTCTGTATTAATTCAAAGGAAGGTCCAGTTACATGAATATCATAGTGTAATAGTAAATCTTAGTTATCTTCATGGGTAATAGTGAGAAAATATGATGACAAACTAAGGCCATGAGTTATTTTGAAATCGGCCAAAGAGATAGCTAATGATATATATAAGTCCTGACATTGAATACGCAACAAAAGAAAGGTAATATATCAAAAATAAAATAATGACATTACATAGAAATATTGGGAAAGAAAACAATGAATACGCCTCTATTTGTTTAACTCTAAAACAAAAGCGTACCATAGGGTGGGATCCCAAACAGTAAAATTGTATTCATACCAAAATAATTAGAGAGAGAGAGAGAGGTGCACATTTAAGAGTGGTTTGTACACATGGTTTTAAATAGCCCGCTATAGCTTCTAGAAGAGGTTCCGCGCTAAATGTGATTTCTCCAACT
Organism: Secale cereale; assembly: GCA_902687465.1. Taxonomy (NCBI): domain Eukaryota; kingdom Viridiplantae; phylum Streptophyta; class Magnoliopsida; order Poales; family Poaceae; genus Secale; species Secale cereale. The sequence goes on from LR738715.1 coordinate 892,571,206, forward strand.
ACATGAGCGAACATTTTAAATAACCCGCTATAGCGCCGCTATAGCACGCTATATCATTTAGAAGAGGTTCGCCGCTAAGAGGCTTAGCGCGCTATTTAAAACTTTGTTGTACAACAAAGTGTGATATGTTTATGTAACTAAATGAATGATTCTACTGAATATTGACCAGTTTAACGTTGATCATACTTTAAAGTGTGATATGTTTGCAATACATACTATAACATACTTACCCAGTTTAACGTTGTGGCTGTTGGAAATATGCCCTAGAGGCAATAATAAAAGAGTTATTATTATATTTCCTTGTTCATGATAATCGTTTATTATCCATGCTATAATTGTATTGATTGGAAACTCAAATACATGTGTGGATAAATAGACAGACTTTGTGTCCCTAGTGAGCCTCTACAGGACTAGCTCGTTGATCAAAGATGACCGCGGTTTCCAGGTCATAGACATGAGTTGTCATTTGATAACGGGATCACATCATTAGGAGAATGATGTGATGGACGAGACCCAAACGTTAAACATAGCTTTTGATCGTGTCAGTTATCGCTATAGTTTTCTGCATGTCAAGTATAAGTTCCTATGACCATGAGATCATGTAACTCACTGACACCGTAGGAGTGCTTTGTGTGTGCCAAACGTCGCAACGTAACTGGGTGACTATGAAGGTACTCTACAGGTATCTCCGAGGGTGTCTGTTGAGTTGACATGGATCGAGACTGGGATTTGTCACTCCGTGTGACGGAGAGGTATCTCCGGGCCCACTCGGTAATACGTCATCTCAATGAGCTCAAAGTGACTAAGTAGTTGGTCACGGGATTATGTATTACGGTAACGAGTAAAGAGACTTGCCGGTAACGAGATTGAACTAGGTATAGAGATACCGACGATCGAATCTCGGGCAAGTAACATACCGACGAGACAAAGGGAATTGTATACGGGATTGCCTGAATCCTTGACATCGTGGTTCATCCGATGAGATCATCGAGAAACATGTGGGAACCAATATGGGTATCCAGATCCCGCCATTGGTTATTGACCTGGGAGTGTCTCAGTCATGTCTACATGGTTTCCGAACCCGCAGGGTCTACACACTTAAGGTTCGGTGACGCTAGGGTTGTTAGTGAGAAAAGTGCATGGTTACCGAAGGTTGTTCGGAGTCCCGGATGAGATCCCGGACATGACGAGGGTCTCCGGAATGGTCCGGAGACGAAGATTGATATATAGGATGAAAGGTTTCGGAGTCCGGAAGTGTTCCGGTGAGCATCGGGAAATCGGCGGAGTACCGGAAAGGGTTTCGGGGGTCCCGGAAGTGTTTCTGGGCCTAATGGGCCACAAGGGGGGACACCACAGCCCTCATAGGGCTGTGCGCCCCCCCTGGGCCCTCTCCTCATGCGCAAGGGAAGGTGGACCCTCCTAGGGCAGCCGCACCCCCCTGGCTTGGGGGGCAAGGCGCCTAGGGGGGGAAACCCTAGGGCTGGCCCTTGGCCGCCGCCCCCCCTGCCTTGGCCGCCGCCCCCCCCTTTGCCCTGGCCGCCGGCCCCCTAGGGGAAACCCTAGGGCGCCCTCCTCTCCTCCTTCCCCCTATATATAGAGAGGTAGAGGGAGGGCAGCCAACACAAGTTCGTGCCTCGGTGCTGCCCTCCCTCTCCCATAACATCTTCTTCTCCCGCGGTGCTTAGGCGAAGCCCTGCTGGAATTCTTCTACACCATCACCACCACGCCGTCGTGCTGCCGGTTCTCCATCAACCTCTCCTCCACCCCTTGCTGGATCAAGAAGGAGGAGACGTCCCCGAGCCGTACGTGTGAAGAACGCGGAGGCACCGTTGCTTCGGTGCTTGGATCTTCAGCGATCTGAATCGCGGCGAGTACGACTCCATCAACCGCGTTCTTAACGCTTCCGCTTAGCGATCTACAAGGGTATGTGGATCCTACTCTCCCCTCGTAGTTGCATCTACTAGATTGATCTTGGTGAACGTAGAGAAAATTTTTTGTTTTCCATGCAACGTTCCCCAACAGTGGTATCAGAGCTAGGATCTTGCGTAGATGCTTTCTCGAGTAGAACACAAAAGGGTTTGTGGCGTTGATGTTTAAATTGCTGCCCTCCTTAGTCTTTCTTGATTCAGCGGTATTATGGGATGAAGCGGCCCGGACCAACTTTACATGTCCACGTACATGAGACCGGTTCCATCGACAGACATGTGACTTTTGTTGCATAAGATGGCTGGCGGGTGTCTGTCTCTCCTATCTTAGTTGAATCGGAATAGAACAAGGCGGTCCTTGTAGAAGGTTAAATAGCAACTTGAATATCACCGTTGTGGTTTTGCGTAGGTAAGAAGCGTTCTTGCTAGACACCCATAGCAGCCACGTAAAACATGCAACAACAAATTAGAGGACGTCTAACTTGTTTTTGCAGGGTATGTATGTGATATGATATGGCCAATGACATGATGAGTTATATTTGATGTATGAGATGATCATGTTGTAATAGTTAATATCGACTTGCATGTCGATGCATACGGCAACCGGCAGGAGCCATAGGGTTGTCTTCAATTTTTGTATGACCTGCGTGTCAATCATTAAGCGCTTTGTAATGCTTTACTTTATCGCTAAACGGTAGCAATAGTAGTAAGAGCATGGTGGGCGCCGACAACCCCGATGGCGACACGATGATGGAGATCATGATGATGGGGATCATGGTGTGGCGCCGGTGACGATGGAGATCATGCCGGTGCTTTGGAGATGGAGATCAAAAGCACGAGTTGATGGCCATATCATGTCACTTATGATTTGCATGTGATGTTAATCCTTTTATGCATCTTATTTTGCTTAGGACGACGGTAGCATTATAAGGTGATCCTTCACTAAAATTTCAAGATAAAATTGTGTTCCCCCCGAGTGTGCGCCGTTGCGAAGGTTCGTCGTTTCGAAGCACCACGTGATGATCGGGTGTGATAGACTCTACGTTCGCATACAACGGGTGCAAGCCAGTTTTGCACATGCAGAACACTCGGGTTAAACTTGACGAGCCTAGCATGTACAGACATGGCCTCGGAACACGAAGGACCGAAAGGTCGAGCATGAGTCATATAGTAGATATGATCAACATGTTGATGTTCACCATTGACACCACCTCATCTCACGTGATGATCGGACTTGGGTTGGTGAATTTGGATCATGTCACGCTCGAATGACCAGAGGGATGTCAATTTGAGTGGGAGTTATAATTAATTTGATTAGGTAATAACTCACTTATCATGAACAATAGTCTAAAATGTCTTTGCAAATTTTTGGTTGTAGATGGCTCGCGCAGTAGCTCCCCTGAATTTTAATGCGTTCCTAGAGAAAGCTAAACTGAAAGATGACGGGAGCAACTTTGTGGACTGGCTCCGCAATCTGAGGATCATCCTCACAGCTGCCCAAAAGGTTTATGTCCTAAATGCACCGCTAGGTGACCCCCCCGCTCCTACAGCCCCTGCAGACGTTTTGAACGTCTGGCAGACACGTTCGGATGACTATTCGATAGTGCAGTGTGCCATGTTGTACGGCTTGGAAGGAGGACTTCAAAGGCGTTTTGAACATCATGGTGCATATGAGATGTACCAGGAGTTGAAGTTCATCTTTGAGAAGAATGCTAAGATCGAGAGGTATGAGACCACCGATAAATTCTTCGCTTGCAAGATGGAGGAGAATTCGTCTGTCAGTGAGCACTTACTGAAGATGTCTGGGTACTATACCCGCATAGCTGATCTGGGACTTGTGTTCCCGGATGAGGCTATCATTGACAGAATTCTCCAGTCACTCCCTCCAAGCTACAAGAGCTTCGTGCAGCAGTATAACATGCAAGGGATGAACAAGACCATCGCCGAGCTGTTTTCGATGCTGAAAGTCGCTGAGGCAGACATCCAGAAGGAGTATCAAGTGTTGATGGTCAATAAAACCACCAGTTTCAAGAAGAATGGCAAGGGCAAGAAGGGTAACTCTAAGAAGGGTGGCAAAGCAGTTGCTAATCCAGTGAAGAAACCCAAGGCTGGGCCCAAACCAGAGACTGAGTGTTTCTATTGCAAGGGGAACGGCCACTGGAAGCGGAACTGCCCCAAGTATCTGGCGGACAAGAAGGGGGCCAACAACAACAAAGGTATATATGATATACATGTTATTGATGTGTACCTTACCAACTCTCGTTGTAGTGCCTGGGTATTTGATACCGGTTCGGTTGCTCACATTTGCAACTCTAAACAGGAACTGCGGAATCAACAGAGGCTGGCGAAGGACGAAGTGACGATGCGCGTGGGAAATGGTTCCAAGGTTGATGTGATCGCCGTCGGCACGCTCGCTCTTCGATTACCATCGGGATTAGTTATGAACCTGAATAATTGTTATTTAGTGCCTGCGTTAAGCATGAACATTATATCTGGATCTTGTTTATTGCGAGACGGTTACTCATTTAAGTCAGAGAATAATGGTTGTTCTATTTATATGAGTAATATCTTTTATGGTCATGCACCCGAAGTTAGGGGTTTATTCTTATTGAATCTCGATAGTGATGATACACATGTTCATAACATTGATGCCAAAAGATGTAGAGTAGATAATGATAATACCACTTTCTTGTGGCACTGCCGTCTCGGTCATATCGGCGTGAAACGCATGAGGAAGCTCCATGCTGATGGACTTTTGGAGTCTCTTGATTTTGAATCACTTGACACATGCGAGCCGTGCCTCATGGGCAAGATGACAAGGACCCCGTTTTCAGGGACAATGGAACGGGCAAGTGACTTATTGGAAATCATACATACTGATGTGTGCGGTCCGATGAGTGTAACGGCGCGCAGTGGATATCGTTATTTTCTCACCTTCACTGACGACTTAAGTAGATATGGGTATATTTACTTGATGAAGCATAAGTCTGAAACTTTTGAAAAGTTCAAGCAATTTCAGAGTGAAGTTGAAAATCATCGTAACAAGAAGATCAAGTTCCTACGATCTGATCGAGGGGGAGAATATATGAGTTATGAGTTTGGTGATCACTTAAGAAAATGTGGAATTGTTTCACAGTTGACACCACCTGGAACACCACAGCGTAATGGTGTGTCCGAACGTCGTAATCGAACCCTATTAGATATGGTACGTTCTATGATGTCTCTTGCCGACTTGCCACTATCGTTTTGGGGATATGCGTTAGAGACAGCTGCATTCACTTTAAATAGGGCTCCATCTAAGTCCGTTGAGACAACACCGTATGAACTGTGGTTTGGTAAGAAACCTAAGTTGTCTTTTCTCAAGGTTTGGGGTTGCGATGCTTATGTCAAAAGGCTTCAGCCAGAAAAGCTCGAACCCAAAGCGGACAAATGTGTCTTCATAGGATACCCAAAAGAAACAGTTGGGTACACCTTCTATCTCAGATCCGAGGGCAAAGTGTTTGTCGCTAAGAACGGGTCCTTCCTCGAGAAAGAGTTTCTCTCGAAAGAATTGAGTGGGAGGAAGGTAGAACTTGATGAGGTTATTGAACCTCTGCTTCAACCAGAAAGTAGCGCAGCACAGAAAGATGTTTTTGTGGAGCCTACAGAGGTTGAAGAGGAAGCCAATGATGATGATCAAGAAGCTTCCGATCAAGTTACTACCGAACCTCGTAGGTCGACAAGGGTACGCACTACACCTGAGTGGTATGGTAACCCTGTCTTGGAGGTCATGTTGTTAGACAACGGTGAACCTACGAGCTATGGAGAAGCGATGGTGGGCCCAGATTCCGACAAATGGTTAGAGGCCATGAAATCCGAGATGGGATCCATGTATGAAAACAAAGTATGGACTTTGGAAGTATTACCTGAAGGGCGGAAGGCCATTCAGAATAAATGGATTTTTAAGAGGAAGACGGACGCTGACGGTAATGTCACCGTGTATAAAGCTCGACTTGTGGCAAAGGGTTTTTCACAAGTTCAAGGGATTGACTACGATGAGACTTTCTCACCTGTAGCGATGCTTAAATCCGTCCGAATCATGTTAGCAATAGCTGCATTTTTAGATTATGAAATTTGGCAGATGGATGTCAAAACAGCGTTCCTTAACGGTTTTCTTAAGGAAGAGTTGTATATGATGCAACCAGAAGGTTTTGTCGATCCAGAGAATGCTGACAAAGTATGCAAGCTCCAGCGTTCCATTTATGGGCTGGTGCAAGCATCTCGGAGTTGGAATCTTCGTTTTGATGAGGTGATCAAAGCGTTTGGGTTTATACAAGTTTACAATGAAGCTTGTATTTACAAGAAAGTGAGTGGGAGCTCTATAGCGTTTCTAATATTATATGTGGATGACATATTGCTGATTGGAAACAATATAGAATTTTTGGATAGCGTGAAGGGGTATTTGAACAAGAGTTTTTCGATGAAAGATCTCGGTGAAGCTGCTTTCATATTGGGCATCAAGATCTATAGAGATAGATCAAGACGCTTGATAGGACTTTCACAAAGCACATACCTTGATAAAGTTTTGAAGAAGTTCAAAATGGATCAATCCAAGAAGGGGTTCTTGCCGGTATTGCAAGGTACAAAGTTGAGTAAGACTCAGTACCCAGTGACTGCGGAAGATAGAGAAAAGATGAGTGTCGTCCCCTATGCTTCAGCCATAGGCTCTATCATGTATGCGATGCTGTGCACGAGACCAGATGTCAGCCTTGCCATAAGTATGGCCGGAAGGTTTCAAAGTAATCCTGGTATGGATCACTGGACAGCGGTCAAGAATATCCTAAAGTACCTGAAAAGGACTAAGGATATGTTTCTCGTTTATGGAGGTGATCAAGAGCTCGTCGTAAAGGGTTACGTCGATGCAAGCTTTGACACTGATCCGGATGACTCTAAGTCTCAAACCGGATACGTATATATTCTCAACGGGGGAGCGGTAAGCTGGTGCAGTTCCAAGCAGAGCGTGGTAGCTGATTCTACATGTGAAGCGGAGTATATAGCTGCCTCGGAGGCGGCAAAGGAAGGTGTCTGGATGAAGGAGTTCATGACAGATCTTGGAGTTGTGCCTAGTGCACTGAACCCAATGACTCTGTTCTGTGACAACACTGGTGCCATTGCTCTAGCCAAGGAACCAAGGTTTCACAAGAGGACCGGACACATAAAGCGACGCTTCAATTCCATCCGCGATTCGGTCAAGGAGGAGGACATAAACATTTGCAAAGTACACACGGATTTGAATGTTGCAGATCCGTTGACTAAGCCTCTTCCACGGGCTAAGCACGATCAACACCAAGACTCTATGGGTGTTAGATTCATTACCTTGTAATGCTAGATTATTGACTCTAGTGCAAGTGGGAGACTGTTGGAAATATGCCCTAGAGGCAATAATAAAAGAGTTATTATTATATTTCCTTGTTCATGATGATCGTTTATTATCCATGCTATAATTGTATTGATTGGAAACTCAAATACATGTGTGGATAAATAGACAGACTTTGTGTCCCTAGTGAGCCTCTACAGGACTAGCTCGTTGATCAAAGATGACCGCGGTTTCCAGGTCATAGACATGAGTTGTCATTTGATAACGGGATCACATCATTAGGAGAATGATGTGATGGACGAGACCCAAACGTTAAACATAGCTTTTGATCGTGTCAGTTATCGCTATAGTTTTCTGCATGTCAAGTATAAGTTCCTATGACCATGAGATCATGTAACTCACTGACACCGTAGGAGTGCTTTGTGTGTGCCAAACGTCGCAACGTAACTGGGTGACTATAAAGGTACTCTACAGGTATCTCCGAGGGTGTCTGTTGAGTTGACATGGATCGAGACTGGGATTTGTCACTCCGTGTGACGGAGAGGTATCTCCGGGCCCACTCGGTAATACTTCATCTCAATGAGCTCAAAGTGACTAAGTAGTTGGTCACGGGATTATGTATTACGGTAACGAGTAAAGAGACTTGCCGGTAACGAGATTGAACTAGGTATAGAGATACCGACGATCGAATCTCGGGCAAGTAACATACCGACGAGACAAAGGGAATTGTATACGGGATTGCCTGAATCCTTGACATCGTGGTTCATCCGATGAGATCATCGAGAAACATGTGGGAACCAATATGGGTATCCAGATCCCGCTATTGGTTATTGACCTGGGAGTGTCTCAGTCATGTCTACATGGTTTCCGAACCCGCAGGGTCTACACACTTAAGGTTCGGTGACGCTAGGGTTGTTAGTGAGAAAAGTGCATGGTTACCGAAGGTTGTTCGGAATCTCGGATGAGATCCCGGACATGACGAGGGTCTCCGGAATGGTCCGGAGATGAAGATTGATATATAGGATGAAAGGTTTCGGAGTCCGGAAGTGTTCCGGGGAGCATCGGGAAATCGGCGGAGTACCGGAAAGGGTTTCGGGGGTCCCGGAAGTGTTTCTGGGCCTAATGGGCCACAAGGGGGGACACCACAGCCCTCATAGGGCTGTGCGCCCCCCCTGGGCCCTCTCCTCATGCGCAAGGGGAGGTGGACCCTCCTAGGGCAGCCGCACCCCCCCTGGCTTGGGGGGCAAGGCGCCTAGGGGGGGAAACCCTAGGGCTGGCCCTTGGCCGCCGCCCCCCCTGCCTTGGCCGCCGCCCCCCCCTTTGCCCTGGCCGCTGGCCCCCAAGGGGAAACCCTAGGGCGCCCCCCTCTCCTCCTTCCCCCTATATATAGAGAGGTAGAGGGAGGGCAGCCAACACAAGTTCGTGCCTCGGTGCTGCCCTCCCTCTCCCATAACATCTTCTTCTCCCGCGGTGCTTAGGCGAAGCCCTGCTGGAATTCTTCTACACCATCACCACCACGCCGTCGTGCTGCCGGTTCTCCATCAACCTCTCCTCCACCCCTTGCTGGATCAAGAAGGAGGAGACGTCCCCGAGCCGTACGTGTGAAGAACGCGGAGGCACCGTTGCTTCGGTGCTTGGATCTTCAGCGATCTGAATCGCGGCGAGTACGACTCCATCAACCGCGTTCTTAACGCTTCCGCTTAGCGATCTACAAGGGTATGTGGATCCTACTCTCCCCTCGTAGTTGCATCTACTAGATTGATCTTGGTGAACGTAGAGAAAATTTTTTGTTTTCCATGCAACGTTCCCCAACAGTGGCACGCTGCATGATTCCTGCCAAGACCCAAGCCGGTGATGTGCCGTTGTTGTTCATCACATGTGTGTGTGTATCCTTATGAGACAGTAAAGCAGTGATACGTCCAAAACGTATCTATAATTTCTGCTTGCTCCATGCCACTTTTGGGTGATATTGCTATGATATTCATACACTTCCATACACTTTTGATCATATTTGGACTAACTTACTAATCCAGTGCACCCCAGTGCCAGTTTCTGTTTTAGGCTGTTTTTGTATTTTAGGTTTTCACGTTTCGAGAACTGCCCAGAAAAATCCAGAAAAATTATATAAAAAATCAGCGATCCGGAAACAACACTGCGTTCGAAGGGCAGCCTGGGGGGGGGGCCCAGGGGCTCCAGGCGCCCTGTGGGCGCGCCCCCCTGGGCCGCGCCGGGGGGGGGGGGGGGCGCCTGGGCCCCCCGAGGCTCCCCCGGTGCCCTACTTTGGCATATATTTAAAGGACCCTCCGAAACCCTCAGAACAGGACTTCTTTTCGCGATCCCATCTCTGTTCCGCCGCCGCCGCCGCTTCCAAGATCGGGAGCACCAGGAGAACTCTTCCCGGCACCCTGCCTGAGGGGAGGATCACCATCTGGAGCTTCTCCACCACCATGGACGCCTCCCGGATGACTCGTGAGTAGTCTCCCTTGGACCATGAGTCCATGACCAGTAGCTATGTGATGTTCTCCTCCCGTTCTTGTGCTTCACTAATTAGTCCTTGTGAGCTGCCCTACATGATCGAGGCACCTATGTAATCCTTATGCTGTTGCTATGTTGAGTTTGCTGGGATCCGATGGATTATGAGATTATGTTCAGATTGATCTTGAGTAATATATTTGATTCACCTCTTTTATATTTTAGTTCATAAGTAATTCTTAAATGTTCTCCGTTGTTACTTATTGCTTTGGCCGAGTAGTAGGTAGTGACTCCAAGAGGGAACGTTATGCTCGATTGTGGGTTCATGCCCCTCGATGACTAGCTTGAGTGACAGAAACATGAGTCTAGGGGATGTGCTGTTGCCGCAAGGGGGAAAACAACGGTGCTTGTGCCAGCGGGTGCAAGGATTGTTTACTTTACGCAAAGTTCTTTTAATGCAGTTGTCTGTTGCATTGAGTTCACACTATGGGTGGGACTCGCAACTTAATACCAGCGAGATGTTCTGGATAGATATCTCAAGGTGGATGATTAGTAGTAGATATTGATGGATTTCGGTCTACTTACTTTGGTGTACCGCCCATGCTTTGAACCTCAACCTTTCTTGCAATGTAGTCAGCATTGGTTTGCGTTCGTGGTCCTGTCAATTGCCCAGCTGTAATTTGTTTACCTCACATAGCTGTTTTATCGTCTTTTGGGAGAGAGACATCACTAGTGAACATCATGAGACTCCGGTCCATATTACCATCATTGATCACATCCACTATTTACTTTTCGCTATTTACTTACTATTGCTAAAACTATGTATCACTACTATCATTGCTTTTAACCCTTTGTGAACTACAAGGCCGGAGAGATTGATAACCTCTCTGTACTCGTTGGGAGCAAAGTTATTTGTATCTGTGTGCAGGTCCACGTTGATTGCTAATTGCGCCGTTAGCAATTGACACCTACTTGTTGAACCTAGGAGTCTCTGGGGATTCGATCCTTGGCACCTTTGCTAAGGGAAAACACTTCTACTTACTGCATCTTACACCTTCCACTTGGGGTAACCAACGAGGGGTTCGAGGCCCATCAAGGAGTATTTTCTGCCGCCGTTGCCGGGGACTCCACTCTTCAGGATAGGGGAGTTGCATGCTATCTTTTACCTTTGTTTTTTAGTCTTTTTAGTTTACCTTTCATTTTTTGCTTTAGTTCCTTTTATCGAAAATCACAAAAATAGTTATCTTGCTTGCTTGCTACTATGGGTTCCACCGAGAACACCAAGTTGTGTGACTTCACTAGTCACAACAACGATGACTTTATCAGCACACCTATCACTACACCTGCCACTTCAGCACCTTCATATGAAATTAAACCTGCTTTACTGAACTTAGTTATGAAAGAACAATTCTCCGGTGCTGGAGATGATGCTGCTTTACACTTGAACAACTTTGTAGAACTTTGTGATATGCAAAAGTACCAAGAAATAGATGGTAATATTGTTAAGCTTAAGCTTTTTCCTTTCTCCTTGAGAGGAGGAGCTAAAATTTGGTTTCAGTCTTTGCCTAGAAATAGCATAGATTCATGGGACAAGTGCAAAGATGCTTTTATCGGAAAATACTATCCACCTGCTAAAATTATCCAACTTAGAAGTAACATCATGAATTTTAAACAATTGGATAATGAACACGTTGCCCAAGCTTGGGAACGTATGAAGTCTCTTATCAAGAACTGCCCTACTCACGGTTTGACTACTTGGATGGTTATCCAAACTTTTTATGCAGGCTTGAACTTTACCTCGTGGAACTTGTTAGATTCGGCCGCGGGAGGAACTTTTATGTCAACTACACTTGGTGCTGCCACAAAGCTTCTCGATGAGATGATGACCAACTATTCCCAATGGCACACCGAACGCGCTCCAACAGGTAGGAAGGTAAACTCTGTCGAGGAGATTTCCTCCCTTAATGAAAAAGTTGACTTGATCATGTCTCTACTTTCGAAGCAATCTACTGTTGATCCTCGTGATGTTCCTTTAAATTCTTTGATTGCTCAAGAACAAGTAGATGTTAACTTTATCTCTAGAAATAATTTCAACAACAATGCTTATAGGAGTAACTTTGGTAACAACTCTAGACCGTTCCCCTCTAACTCTTATGGGAACAACAATGCTTATCCTAGTACCAAGAACTCCAATACTGAACTAGAGACCATGCTTAGAGATTTCATCACTACCCAAAAAGCCTTTAATAAGAATGTAGAAGAGAAACTACATAAACTAGATGATCTTTCTTTTAAGGTAGACCACTTAGCCAATGAGGTAAAATTGCTAAAAATTGAAACTTCTCCTCTTAAGGAGAGGGAAGTCATCCCTATTAATGCTACTCAAGTGCAAATTAATGAAAACATTAGGATGATGGCTAAGCTTAAAGAGAGATGGGCTAGAGAAAGGGAGGAAGAGGAAAGAATTAAGAGCCTTCCTACCCACCACACTGTTGCTACTATCCAAGTTATTGAGGATGTTCACACTCTTAGCACCCAATGTACTCCTGGTCCCAATGGACCTATTAATGGCGATGCTATTACTGTAGAAACTACCAAATAGGTGAACCTTAAGGACACCACTACCACTTTACTTGATGCTCGTGACCTTGATTTTGATAATTGCACTCTTACCAAAGTTATTGATTTCCTTCACAAGATGTCTAGAGACCCCCGCACTAGCACGCTTAACCTTGCCTTCACAGAGCATATCACTAATGCTCTTATCAAAGCTAGGGAGGAGAAACTTAGAGTAGAAGCCTCCATACCTAGAAAGCTAGAAGATGGTTGGGATCCTATGATAAAACTTAATTTGAATGACTTCTCTTGTTATGCATTATGTGATGTTGGTGCTAGTACCTCTGTTATGCCCAAAAGGATATATGATATGCTTAAATTGAAACCTTATGATTCTTGTTCTTTTGGTGTTCGTCTCGTTGATTCTTCCATAAAGAAACCTTTGGGGAGGATCGACGATGTTCTTATTGTTGTCAATGATAATTATGTGCCCGTCGATTTCACTATTATGGATATTGAATGTGATCCTTCATATCCAATTATTTTGGGACGTCCCTTTTTGCGCACCGTTGGTGCTGTCATTGACATGAAAGAGGGTAATATAAAATTTCAGTTTCCTCTCAAGAAAGGGATGGAACACTTCCCTCGTAAGAAGGTCAAGTTACCTTTTGAGTCCGTTGTACGGGCTAGCTATTCTTTTACTCTTGATAAAACTTGATCTCTATGCATTATGCCTAGCTTAAAGGCATAAAAGAAAGCGCTTTTGGGAGGCAGCCCACATGAATAAATTTTTGCTTTTGTTGTGTCTTGATGTTGTTTACTGCTGTAGCATCATCATTGTATCTTTGCTTTTCATATTTGTGCCAAGTATAGCCTCTGATTGCTAGAAAGTTCAAAAGTTGTGAGGTGCTGTCCAGGAAACAGATTCTGTCCTTGGATAGAAAAATTCGTATAAAATCACCAGATCATCTTTTTGGTCTGAATTTTTTCGACAGCGTTCTCTATATAATTATCTTTCGTGCGTCAGTTCTGAGTTTTTTGATATGAGTTGCAGAAGTATCCCGAACAGGTCAATTACTGCCTGCTGTTCTGTTTTTCACAGATTCTGTCCTGTTTTGCCTTACCTTCACTTTGCAAATTAAGAACTTGCTTTTTCTTTGCAAAAACCTTTTGGCAATCTTGAGAAACAGTAGAACTTCAAGAATATCCTTATTTCCAGCAAGGTATAATTATTTTATTAAGGGTACTAACCTCGCTAATCAGATTATGATGAGTTATGTATGAAGGGAGTTTTCAAGTGTGCGAGGGAAGATGATAAAAAGATTCAGGAGTGTCAAGCGCTCAAGCTTGGGGATGCCCCCGTGCACCCCCAAGAAATATTCAAGGAGACTCAAGTGTCTAAGCTTGGGGATGCCCCCGTGCATCCCCTTCTCCATCAACACTATCAGTTCGTCTTTCGTTTCGCTATATTTTTATCACTTCATGTGTTATGTGCTATGCTTGGAGCGTCATGCTTTTAGTTTTCTTTTTAGTTTTCATAACGAGTCGGAACTCAGCATTCCTTTATGTGGGAGAGAAACACGATCTACTTCTACCTAGAACATAACATAGAGTTATCATGTCTATCCATGCTGTGTGTGTTCTTTGTCTTTTAAATAGCTACTATCATACTCTGCTCTTAGTATTCATGCTTATCTTTTCAAGAGCTTTCATTTAGTTGGTTGCTTGAACTCTTTTTAATTACCATGCTCACCTTATTAAGAGAGTTTGCTTCCGTTGCATGGGTTAATGTGTCTATGATAAAGATGCTACTTGCATGATGGTGCTTAGTAGTTCATGTTTTCTTATGGTTAATCTCAAATAGCTGGGGGGTTCCCAATGTGTTATTGGAGTACCAACTTGGTTTGTTTGCCTATGATATGGTATGGTTTAGTAATATCTTCCTTCGAGAATTTATTTTGATTGACTTGGCGTATGCTCACGCATATTTAAGACTGTAAAGAAAGTTTGTCAAGCCTTGATGATCTTTTGTTTCTAAGTAGCGATATAACTACCATGCCTGATTCAATATTGCTTTATCGCTCTGCATGATTATGATCGTCATTGCTCTCTTAGTTGGTCGCTCCCAGTCTTTTTGCTAACCTCCACCTGTACTAAGCAAATTAACCATGCAATACATAGCTCATGGGAAAGTAGCCTAAAAACTATTGTGGTAAAGAATATGTTGCTTATGTATCTTATTTCTTATAAGTTGCTTGCTGAGCGGTAACCATGTTTCTAGGGACGCCATCAACTGTCACACTTTTGTTGAATGTCATGTGAGTTGCTATGCATGTTCGTGTTGTCTGAAGTAAGGGTGATTTACCGTGGGTTGAATTAAAATGCATATTGTTAGAGAAGAACATTGGGCCGCCAACCAAAGCCATGCATCATGGTGGAAGTTTTAGCTTGGACCTTAATCCTCAATCTCTTATGAGAATATGCTTATGCATAAAAGAGGAGTCCATCATCTACTATGTTGTCCCGGTATGGATGTCCTCAAGTTGAGATCTATCAAAAACGAGAAATCAAATGCGATCTATCTCCTTGGACCTTTGTACAGGTGGCATAGAGGTACCCCTTTGTGACACTTGGTTAAAACATATGTAATGCAATGATAACCCATGGGGATCCGAGCTAATTAGGACAAGGAGCGAGCACTATTGGTATTCGATGCATGAGGCTTGCAACTTATAAGATGTTTTATGCATGACACATATGAAGTACTACTACCGTTGACACAATTGCTTCCATGTTTTCAAATAAAAAGCTCTAGCACATAACCATTCTTTTTACCTTTATGTTAAAGCACCAACTACTGAGAGCATGATTGTCATTCTGAGTGTAATGTGCATTGTCCCAAAGTAGCATTGTCTTGTGCATGATTGTGATATCGTTTATTCTGAAATGATTGTATCTAGTCATCACTTAAACCTTGAAGGTGCCCCTGCATTTATGTTTTGCATCACTAAAGGGGGCAAGCTAGATATCACTTTATCATATTTGCACATCATGTTCATTGCAAATCTTTTTGATGTTTCAGTTTCATGTTGTAAAACTTTCAGTCATTTGTGATTTTCTCTTGAGGCAACTTAATTACTTTAGAATCATTGTCTCAGTAAGCTTTTGTCATATGACTATGAGAAAGTCCTATATGGTTAATAGCATGTCACCACAGAAATTATTCTTGTTATCATTTACCTACTCGACGACGAGCAGGAATTAAGCTTGGGGATGTTGATACGTCCAAAATGTATCTATAATTTCTGCTTGCTCCATGCCACTTTTGGGTGATATTGCTATGATATTCATACACTTCCATATACTTTTGATCATATTTGCACTAACTTACTAATCCAGTGCACCCCAGTGCCAGTTTCTGTTTTCGGCTGTTTTTGTATTTCAGGTTTTCACGTTTCGATAACTGCCCAGAAAAATCCAGAAAAATTATATAAAAAATCAGCGATCCGGAAACAACACTGCGTCCGAAGGGCAGCCTGGGGGGGGGGGGCACAGGGGCTCCAGGCGCCCTGTGGGCGCGCCCCCCTGGGCCGCGCCGGGGTGGGCGCCTGGGCCCCCCGAGGCTT
Organism: Secale cereale; assembly: GCA_902687465.1. Classification (NCBI taxonomy): domain Eukaryota; kingdom Viridiplantae; phylum Streptophyta; class Magnoliopsida; order Poales; family Poaceae; genus Secale; species Secale cereale. The sequence goes on from LR738715.1 coordinate 892,587,141, forward strand.
CCTCGGTGCCCTACTTTGGCATATATTTAAAGGACCCTCCGAAACCCTCAGAACAGGACTTCTTTTCGCCGCCGCCGCCACTTCCAAGATCGGGAGCACCAGGAGAACTCTTCCGGGCACTCTGCCGGAGGGGAGGATCACCACCGGGAGCTTCTCCACCACCATGGACGCCTCCCAGATGACTCGTGAGTAGTCTCCCTTGGACCATGAGTCCATGACAAGTAGCTATGTGATGTTCTCCTCCCGTTCTTGTGCTTCACTAATTAGTCCTCGTGAGCTGCCCTACATGATCGAGGCACCTATGTAATCCTTATGCTGTTGCTATGTTGAGTTTGCTGGGATCCGATGGATTATGAGATTATGTTCAGATTGATCTTGAGTAATATATTTGATTCACCTCTTTTATATTTTAGTTCATAAGTAATTCTTGCATGTTCTCCGTTGTTACTTATTGCTTTGGCCGAGTAGTAGGTAGTGACTCCAAGAGGGAACGTTATGCTCGATTGTGGGTTCATGCCCCTCGATGACTAGCTTGAGTGACAGAAACATGAGTCTAGGGGATGTGTTGTTGCCACAAGGGGGAAAACAACGGTGCTTGTGCCCGCGGGTGCAAGGATTGTTTACTTTACGCAAAGTTCTTTTAATGCAGTTGTCTGTAGCATTGAGTTCACACTATGGGTGGGACTCGCAACTTAATACCAGCGAGATGTTCTGGATATATATCTCAAGGTGGATGATTAGTAGTAGATATTGATGGATTTCGGTCTACTTACTTTGGCGTACCGCCCATGCTTTGAACCTCAACCTTTCTTGCAATGTAGTCAGCATTGGTTTGCGTTCGTGGTCCTGTCAATTGCCCAGCTGTAATTTGTTTACCTCACATAGCTGTTTTATCGTCTTTTGGGAGAGAGACATCACTAGTGAACATCATGAGACTCCGGTCCATATTACCATCATTGATCACATCCACTATTTACTTTTCGCTATTTACTTACTATTGCTAAAACTATCTATCACTACTATCATTGCTTTTAACCCTTTGTGAACTACAAGGCCGGAGAGATTGACAACCTCTCTTTACTCGTTGGGAGCAAAGTTATTTGTATCTGTGTGCAGGTCCATGTTGATTGCTAATTGCGCCGTTAGCAATTGACACCTACTTGTTGAACCTAGGAGTCTCTGGGGATTCAATCCTTGGCATCTTTGCTAAGGGAAAACACTTCTACTTACTGCATCTTACACCTTCCACTTGGGGTAACCAACGAGGGGTTCGAGGCCCATCAAGCAGCAACCACTTTTGGATCACAATTCTCCACAGCGAGATGCATAGCAGTTTTCCTTCTTTGTCTTGCATATTGACCAGTTTGCCAAGCTGTGGCGTTGCCAGGATAAATTTCACAAAGTCCATATGACCATAGTATACGGATGTATGGAGGCACGTCCAACGGTTAACACGTGTCCCGCGGCAAGGAGCATCTGGACAGTGCTTAAGCAGCTCGCGTGCAGTGGCAACATGACCTGCGTATGCAGCAACCTGAAGGAGAGGATAACCATCGCTTGTCATGCCATAGCCTAGAGCGGGATCATGCTCCAACCAGTAGCCGTAGCATGTCAATCTCGTCACGGTACATGGCCGTGGACATTGGAGTATACCCATGCTTGTGAGCTTCTTTGGCCAGCCCAGGACGTTTGGCCATGATTCTTTTAACGATAACTGAGAGAGAATCAAGGTATCAATGATCATCATCGTTAATTAACTAACCAATCGACAACAGATGATCGATCATAAAGTAGTAATTAACTTAATTCCAAGGATTGTAAATGCATCAAGACATACTCCTGCTATTGTATTATATATATGTCAAATTTCAACATGCTCCCTCTTACCCCCTCTTTTTACATGTGAGGTAAGAAGGTAAGAGTTAATCAGATCACTACTTAATGAGAACAACAGCTCAGATCTATTATATACTCATACATCTCTCATGTGAAAAGAGAAGGTAATTAGAAGGAGCATGTTAAAACTTCAGATAAATATTACTTGTCGCTCAAACGGATGCATCTAGAGCTAAATATGGATGGAAGGGAGTAGTAGACTAGGAGGTAGAATCTCACCTGAGTTCCCATTTCTGACTGCTGAATGGAGAGCATTGTAGCCGAACTGCCCCCCATCACTACGGGACTCGCGGGCTATGCCTACAGCCAGGGGCCGTCGGCATAGGTCCTTTGTCGTCGGCATAGATCTATGCCGTCGGCATAGGCCTGTCGGCGTAGATCACGTCAGCGTAGTCTTGTCAGACCGTCGGCGTAGTTTAGCCGTCGGCATAGGAGCCTATGCCGACGGCCGCTAGTCGACCGTCGGCATAGTTTAGCCGTCGGCAGTGTATTTCGCCTGACGGCAACGGACGGCGCCGTCAAAAGCGGTGACGATACACGGGATGACATGTGGCAGAGATATGCCGACGGCCAAGCCGTCGGCATAGGTTGGCCGTCGGCATATCTCTGCCACGTGTCGTCCTGTGGTGCCTCCTGGTGGCGCGGCTATGCCTACGGCAAAGCTGTAGGCAAAGATGTAATCTATGCTGACGGCTTTGTCGTAGGCATAGATGAAAACTATGCCGACGTGGCGTCACCTGGTTCTTTCTGGCGGCAAGGCTATGCCTACGGCCAAGCCGTCGGCATAGATTGAAATCTATGCCGACGGCTTTGCCGTAGGCATAGCCTGCCACATGGCGCGCTCTGGAAAGTCCTGGGCTCATCTATGCCGACGGCTTTGCCGTAGGCATAGTTTTTTTTCCTGTTTTTTCTTTTTCAATTCATTTGACAGCATTTCAAAGCAGAATAATATGGGATTATGCAGAAATATGACAGTTCATCATCTAAACATACTCAAGTTTATCATCATCATTTAAACATAGTCAAGTTCATAATCTAAAGATCATCACCGGCGAAAGTTCATGAACATAAAAGTTGTGCAAGACATGGAACATCATAAAAGTAGGAACATGAAAGGTATGGCACGACAGCCACATGCACGGGTATCATCATCGACATCAAGCAAGACCACCACCGCCAAAACCACCACCTCCGCCAAAACCAGCACCGCCAAGACCACCTCCGTCAAAATCACCTCTGCCAAAACCACCACTCTGCCAGATCGGAGTGACTGGGGTCCAGGAAGCAGGAGTTGAGCCACCGGTCCCCTACATGTATGAGAGAAGATTCTAACGGTAAATATGATATGATAGTGTTGAATGAACCTTGAACTAATTTGTCATTAGTTAGGAAAATGTACTAACCGGACTATCACTGCCTAGTGCCACCCATTCATCGAACGTGGGAATGTGTGGGGGTTCTCCCGCAGGTGGTGGTTGTGGTCCCATTTGTGGTGGATCCGTGCGGTTACTCCAAGACGCCAACATAGCCTGGATGTTAGTTAAAAAAGCAAACTAAAAGGTCAGAAGGAATAAAAGTGCAAAAAATTGGCTATGTTTTAAGAGGGCAAAACTAACCGCCGTCATCTAACGGTTGTAATCATCATTTGCCTTCACTCGTTGCAAGTACTCTCGCACCTCGAGATTCCTATGCTCGACAAAGGCCTTATATGCCTACATAATTTAGGTTGTTTCTAAGTGAGCAATGCTGAAAATAAACTGAGAATGCTAGAGAGAAAAAGATAAAGGGGGAGTACTTATAGCATGCTGGCAGGCTAAGGGAGTCTGTGAACGCCCCGTACTCTCTAACTGGCACGGGTTGCTAGCCCGAAGCCGTGTGTATGAGATCTAAGGAGTGATCAAGCCATCGAAACACGGATACCGGCCATGTGACTTCCCCTGGATGGCCACCACCGCCGTGTCGTCAATCTGAGACTGGGCGACCTCAGCAACAGGAACATCAGGATGCAACCTGTGATAGTTCTGAGTGTAAGACTCCAGATGCTCCTCGGTCTTGCCATAGTACTGGCTCTCGCCGTCCTTGCGATCACTCCGCTCACGGGCCATCTTCCATGACTCCATGTCTGAGAGCGGCCTCTTCAACTTGTCCTCCTGCACCGTCAAATAGAAGTTAGCCATACATAAGAACATGACTGTAAAGAAAAACAAAAATGCATCATGCATATAGACATCATGCATATAGATATACCTTCATGGTCTTGAAGCCCCAGTGGTTCCTGTTTCCTTGGCATGTTGGGGAACGTAGCAGAATTCAAAATTTTTCCTACGCTTCACCAAGATTAATCTAAGAAGTCATCTAGCAACGAGCATAATGGAGTGCATCTACATACCCTTTGTAGATCGCGTGCGGAAGCGTTCGAAGGAACGTGGATGAAGTAGTCGTACTCTTCGCGTTCCTCGTCACCGACGATCCCAGCGCCGAACATACGGCACCTCCGCGTTCAACACACGTACGGTACAACAACGTCTCCTCCTTCTTGATCTAGCAAGGGCAGAGGAGAGGTTGTCGGAGATCCAGCAGCACGACGGCGTGGTGGTGGATGCAACAGGAAATCCTGAAGGGCTTCGCCGGCGCCCTGCGTAAGGAGTAGGAAGTGTGACGGGAGGGGGGAGAGGCGCCAGAGGCTTGGGGTGCGGCTGCCCTCTCCCCCCCACTATATATAGGGGCCAAGGGGGGGGCGCCAGCCCTGGGAGATCAGATCTCCAGGCGGGCGGCGGCCAGGGGGGTAGACTTGCCCCCCAAGGCATAGGGGGCGCCCCCTCCCCCTAGGGTTTCAACCGTAGGCGCATGGAGGGGGGGCCCATGTGGTGCGCCAGCCCACCAGGGGCTGGCCCCTTCCCCCTTGCGGCCTAGGGGACCCACCGGGATGGGTGGCCCCACCCGGTGGACCCCCGGGACCCCTCCGGTGGTCCCGGGACACTCCCGGTGACCCCCGGAGTTCACCCGATGGCCGAAACTGGACTTCCTATATATCATTCTTTACCTCCGGACCATTCCGGAACTCCTCGCGATGTCCGGTATCTCATCCGGGACTCCGAACAACATTCAGGTTTCCATGTGCATGTATCTCTACAACCCTAGCGTCACCGAACCTTAAGTGTGTAGACCCTACGGGTTCGGGAGACACGCAGACATGACCGAGACGACTCTCCGGTCAATAACCAACAACGGGATCTGGATACCCATGTTGGTTCCCACGTGTTCCTCGATGATCTCATCGGATGAACCACTGTGTCAAGGATTCACTCAATCCCGTATGTTATTCTCTTTGTCTATCGGTACGGTACTTGCCCGAGATTCGATCGTCGGTATGCCCGATACCTTGTTCAATCTCGTCATGGCAAGTCTCTTTACTCGTTCCATAATCCATCATCCCGTGACTAACTCCTTAGTCACTTTGAGCTCATTATGATGATGTCTTACCGAGTGGGCCTAGAGGTACCTCTCTGTCATACGGAGTGACAATATCCCAGTCTCGGTTCGTACCAACTCAACAGACACTTTCGGAGATACCCGTTGCGTACCTTTATAGCCACCCAGTTACGTTGTGACGTTTGGCACGCCCAAAGTATTCCTACGGCATCCGGGTGTTGCACAACCTCATGGTTTAAGGAATAAATACTTGACACCGGAAAAGCTTAGGCATTACGAACTATACGATCTCGTGCTAGGCTCAGGATTGGGTCTTGTCCATCACATCATTCTCCTAATGATGTGATCCCGTTATCACTGACATCCTATGTCCATGGTCAGGAAACCGTGACCATCTGTTGATCAACGAGCTAGTAACTAGAGGCTTACCAGGGACACATTGTGGTCTATATATTCACACATGTATCGCTGTTTCCGTACAATACAATTCAAGCATGAATAACAGACAATTATCATGAACAAGGAAATATAATAATAATACTTTTATTATTGCCTCTAGGGCATATTTCCAATAGTCTCCCACTTGCACTAGAGTCAATAATCTAGTTACATTGTGATGAATCGAACACCCATAGAGTTCTGGTGTTGATCATGTTTTGCCCGTGGAAGAGGTTTAGTCAACGGGTCTGCAACATTCAGATCTGTATGCACTTTACAAATATCTATGTCTCCATCTTGAACATAATTTCGGATGGAGTTGAAACGGCGCTTGATGTGCTTGGTCTTCTTGTGAAACCTGGGCTCCTTGGTAATGGCAATAGCTCCAGTGTTGTCACAGAAGAGAGTCATCGGGCTTGACGCGCTTGGAATGACTCCTAGGTCGGTGATGAACTCCTTCATCCAGACTCCTTCTTGTGCTGCTTCGCAAGCAGCTATGTACTCCGCTTCACATGTAGAATGCGCCACGACGCTCTGCTTGCAACTGCACCAGCTGACTGCTCCACCATTCAAAATATACACGTATCCGGTTTGTGACTTAGAGTCATCCAGATCTGTGTCGAAGCTAGCATCGACGTAACCCTTTATGACGAGCTCTTCGTCACCTCCATAAACGAGAAACATTTGTTTAGTCCTCTTCAGGTACTTTAGGACGTTCTTGACCGCTGTCCAGTGTTCCATACCGGGATCACTTTGGTACCTCCCTACCAAACTTATGGCAAGGTTCACATCAGGTCTGGTACACAGCATGGCATACATGATAGAACCTATGGCCGAGGCATAGGGAATGACACTCCTCTTTTCTCTATCTTCTGCCGTGGTCGGGGACTGAGCCTTGCTCAATCTCATACCTTGCAAAACAGGCAAGAACCCCTTCTTGGACTGATCCATATTGAACTTCTTCAATATCTTGTCAAGGTATGTACTTTGTGAAAGACCGATGAGGCGTCTTGATCTATCTCTATAGATTTTGATGCCTAATATGTAAGCAGCTTCTCCAAGGTCCTTCATTGAAAAACTCTTATTCAAGTAGGCCTTTACACTTTCCAAGAATTCTATATCATTTCCCATCAGCAATATGTCATCCACATATAATATGAGAAATGCTACAGAGCTCCCACTCACTTTCTTGTAGATACAGGCTTCTCCCCAAGTCTGTATAAAGCCAAACGCTTTGATCACATCATTAAAGCGAATATTCCAACTCCGAGATGCTTGCACCAGCCCGTATATCGAGCGCTGGAGCTTGCATACCTTGTTAGCATTCTCTGGATCGACAAAACCTTCCGGCTGCATCATATACAACTCTTCCTTGAGGAAGCCATTAAGGAATGCCGTTTTGACGTCCATTTGCCATATCTCATAATCATAGAATGCGGGAATTGCTAACATGATTCGGACGGACTTTAGCATCGCTACGGGAGAGAAAGTCTCGTCGTAGTCAATCCCTTGAACTTGTCGATAACCCTTAGTGACAAGCCGAGCCTTATAGATGGTCACATTACCATCCGCGTCTGTCCTCTTCTTAAATATCCATTTATTTTCTATGGCGTGCCTATCATCAGGCAAGTCCACCAAAGTCCATACTTTGTTTTCATACATGGATTCTATCTCGGATTTCATGGCTCCAAGCCATTTATTGGAATCCAGGCCCGCCATCGCTTCTTCATAGTTCGAAGGTTCACCGTTGTCTAAAAACATGATTTCCATGACAGGGTTGCCGTACCACTCTGGTGCGGAACGTGTCCTTGTGGACCTTCGAAGTTCAGTAGTAACTTGATCTGTATCTTCATGATCATCATCATTAACTTCCTCCCTTGTCGGTGCAGGCACCTTAGGAACAATTTCCTGCGCTGCGCTACTTTCCGGTTCGGGAGGGGTGACTGTCACCTCATCAAGTTCTACTTTCCTCCCACTCACTTCTTTCGAGAGAAACTCTTTCTCCAGAAAGGATCCATTCTTGGCAACAAAGACCTTGCCTTCGGATCTGTGGTAGAAGGTGTACCCAATCGTTTCCTTTGGGTATCCTATGAAGACACATTTTTCCGATTTGGGTTCGAGCTTCTCAGGTTGAAGTTTCTTGACATAAGCATCGCGACCCCAAACTTTTAGAAACGACTGCTTAGGTTTCTTGCCAAACCAAAGTTCATATGGTGTCATCTCAACGGATTTCGACAGAGCCATATTTAAAGTGAATGCGGCAGTCTCTAAAGCATAACCCCAAAAAGATAGCGGTAAGTCGGTGAGAGACATCATAGATCGCACCATGTCCAACAGGGTACGATTTCGACGTTCGGACACACCGTTACGCTGAGGTGTTCCGTGCGGTGTCAATTGTGAAACAATTCCACAGTTCCTAAGGTGCGTGCCAAATTCATGACTCAAATATTCACCCCCACGATCCGATCGCAAGAACTTTATTTTTCTGTCACGTTGATTCTCAACCTCATTCTGAAATTCCTTGAACTTTTCAAAGGTCTCAGACTTGTGCTTCATCAAGTAGATATACCCATATCTACTCAAGTCATCTGTGAGGGTGAGAACATAACGATAGCCTCCACGAGCCTCAACACTCATTGGACCGCACACATCGGTATGTATGATTTCCAATAAGTTGGTTGCTCGCTCCATTGTTCCGGAGAACGGAGTCTTGGTCATCTTGCCTAAGAGGCATGGTTCGCACGTGTCAAATGATTCATAATCAAGAGACTCCAGAAGTCCATCAGCATGAAGCTTCTTCATACGTTTGACACCAATATGACCAAGGCGGTAATGCCACAAGTATGTGGGACTATCATTGTCAACTTTACATCTTTTGGCATTCACACTACGAACATGTGTATCATCACGATCGGGATTCATCAAAAATAAACCATTGACCAGCGGGGCATGACCATAAAACATATCTCTCAAATAAATAGAACAACCATTATTCTCGGATTTAAATGAGTAGCCATCTCGCATCAAACGAGATCCAGATACAATGTTCATGCTCAAAGCTGGTACTAAATAACAATTATTAAGGTTTAACACTAATCCCGAGGGTAGATGTAGAGGCAGCGTGCCGACGGCGATCACATCGACCTTGGAACCATTCCCGACGCGCATCGTCACCTCGTCCTTCGCCAGTCTCTGCTTATTCCGCAACTCCTGCTTAGAGTTACAAATATGAGCAACTACACCGGTATCAAATACCCAGGAGGTACTACGAGCGCTGGTAAGGTACACATCAATAACATGTATATCACATACCTTTGACGTTGCCGGCCTTCTTGTCCGCTAAGTATTTGGGGCAGTTCCGCTTCCAGTGACCCGTTCCCTTACAATAAAAGCACTCAGTCTCAGGCTTGGGTCCATACTTTGGCTTCTTCCCGGCAACTGGCTTACCGGGCACGGCAACTCCCTTGCCATCCTTCTTGAAGTTCTTCTTACCCTTGCCCTTCTTGAACTTAGTGGTTTTATTGACCATCAACACTTGATGCTCTTTCTTGATCTCCACCTCCGCTGATTTCAGCATTGAATACACCTCGGGAATGGACTTCTCCATCCCCTGCATATTGAAGTTCAACACGAAGCTCTTGTAGCTTGGTGGGAGCGACTGGAGGATTCTGTCAATGACCGCTTCGTCTGGGAGATTCATTCCCAACTGAGACAAGCGGTTGTGCAACCCAGAAATCTTGAGGATGTGCTCACCGACAGAACTGTTTTCCTCCATCTTACAGCTGTAGAATGCGTTGGAGACATCATATCTCTCAACTCGGGCATGAGCCTGGAAAACCATTTTCAGCTCTTGGAACATCTCATATGCCCCGTGGTGCTCAAAACGCTTTTGGAGCCCCGATTCTAAGCTGTAGAGCATGCCGCACTGAACCAGGGAGTAATCATCACAACGCGACTGCCAAACGTTCATAACATCTTGGTTTGCCGGGGCGGGAGCGTCACCTAGCGGTGCTTCTAGGACATAAGTTTTCTTGGCAGCTATGAGGATGATCCTCAGGTTACGGACCCAGTCCGTGTAGTTGCTACCATCGTATTTCAGCTTGGATTTCTCTAGGAACGCGTTGAAGTTGAGGATGACATGAGCGTGGGCCATTTGATCTACAAGACATATTGTAAAGAATTTAGACTAAGTTCATGATAATTAAGTTCATCTTAATCAAATTTTAATGAACTCCCACTCAGATTGACATCTCTCTAGTCATCTAAGTGATACATGATCCGAATCGACTAGCCCGTGTCCGGTCATCACGTGAGACAGACTAGTTATCAACGGTGAACATCTTCATGTTGATCGTATCTTCTATACGACTCATGTTCGACCTTTCGGTCTTCCGTGTTCCGAGGCCATGTCTGTACATGCTAGGCTCGTCAAGTGAACCCTAAGTGTATTGCATGTGTAAATCTGGCTTACACCCGTTGTATGAGAACGTTAGAACCTATCACACCCGATCATCACGTGGTGCTTCGGAACAACGATCCTTAGCAACGGTGCACAATTAGGGGGAACACAATTCTTGAAATTTTAGTGAGTGATCATCTTATTTACTACCGTCGTTCTAAGTAAACAAGATGCGTAAACATGACAAACATCACATGCAATCCAATAAAGTGACATGATATGGCCAATATCATCTTGCTCCTTCGATCTCCATCTTCGGGGCACCATGATCATCTTTGTCACCGCATGACACCATGATCTCCATCATCATGATCTCCATCATCGTGTCTTCATGAAGTCATCACGCCAACTATTACTTCTTCTACTATGGCTAACGTTTAGCAATAAAGTAAAGTAATTACATGGCGTTATTCAGTGACACGCAGGTCATACAATAATTAAGACAACTCCTACGGCTCCTGCCGGTTGTCATTATCATCGACATGCAAGTCGTGATTCCCTATTACAAGAACATGATCAATCTCATACAGCACATATATCATTCATCACATCTTCTTGGCCATACCACATCACATAGCACATGCTGCAAGAACAAGTTAGACGACCTCTAATTGTTGTTGCAAGTTTTACGTGGCTTCTATAGGTTTTCTAACAAGAACGTTTCTTACCTACGCCAAAACCACAACGTGATTTGTCAATTTCTATTTACCCTTCATAAGGACCCTGTTCATCGAATCCGATCCGACTAAAGTGGGAGAGACAGACACCCGCCAGCCACCTTATGCATCTAGTGCATGTCTGTCGGTGGAACCAGTCTCTCGTAAGCGTACGTGTAAGGTCGGTCCGGGCCGCTTCATCCCACAATGCCGTCGAATCAAGATTGGACTAGTAACGGCAAGAAAATTGAGAAAACTCAACGCCCACAACTTGTTTGTGTTCTACTCGTGCAAGATGCTACGCAAAGACCTAGCTCAGATGCCACTGTTGGGGAACGTAGCAGAATTCAAAAAATTTCCTACGCTTCACCAAGATCAATCTAAGAAGTCATCTAGCAAAGAGCATAATGGAGTGTATCTACATACCCTTTGTAGATCGCGTGCGGAAGCGTTCGAAGGAACGTGGATGAAGTAGTCGTACTCTTCGCGTTCCTCGTCACCGATGATCCCAGCGCCGAACGGACGGCACCTCCGCGTTCAACACACGTACGGTACAACGACGTCTCCTCCTTCTTGATCCATCAAGGGCGTAGGAGAGGTTGTCGGAGATCCAGCAGCACGACGGCGTGGTGGTGGATGCAACAGGAAATCCTGCAGGGCTTCGCCGGCGCCCTGCGTAAGGAGTAGGAAGTGTGACGGGAGGGGGGAGAGGCGCCAGAGGCTTGGGGTGCGGCTGCCCTCTCCCCCCCACTATATATAGGGGACAGGGGGGCACCGGCCCGGGGAGATCAGATCTCCAGGAGGGAGGGGGGCGGCGGCCAAGGGGGTAGACTTGCCCCCCCAAGGCATAGGGGGCGCCCCCTCCCCCTAGGGTTTCAACCCTATGCGCATGGAGGGGGGCCCATGTGGTGCGCCAGCCCACCAGGGGCTGGCCCCTTCCCCCTTGCTGCCTAGGGGACCCACCGGGATGGGTGGCCCCACCCGGTGGACCCCCGGGACCCCTCCGGTGGTCCCGGGACACTGCCGGTGACCCCCGGAGTTCACCCGATGGCCGAAACTGGACTTCCTATATATCATTCTTTACCTCCGGACCATTCCGGAACTCCTCGTGACGTCCGGGATCTCATCCGGCACTCCGAACAACATTCGGGTTTCCATGTGCATGTATCTCTACAACCCTAGCATCACCGAACCTTAAGTGTGTAGACCCTACGGGTTCGGGAGACACGCAGACATGACCGAGACGACTCTCCGGTCAATAACCAACAGCGGGATCTGGATACCCATGTTGGTTCCCACGTGTTCCTCGATGATCTCATCGGATGAACCACTGTGTCAAGGATTCATTCAATCCCGTATGTTATTCCCTTTGTCTATCGGTACGGTACTTGCCCGAGATTCGATCGTCGGTATGCCCGATACCTTGTTCAATCTCGTCATGGCAAGTCTCTTTACTCGTTCCGTAATCCATCATCCCGTGACTAACTCCTTAGTCACTTTGAGCTCATTATGATGATGTCTTACCGAGTGGGCCTAGAGGTACCTCTCTGTCATACGGAGTGACAATATCCCAGTCTCGGTTCGTACCAACTCAACAGACACTTTCGGAGATACCCGTTGCGTACCTTTATAGCCACCCAGTTATGTTGTGACATTTGGCACACCCAAAGTATTCCTACGGCATCCGGGAGTTGCACAACCTCATGGTCTAAGGAATAAATACTTGACACCGGAAAAGCTTAGGCATTACGAACTATACGATCTCGTGCTAGGCTCAGGATTGGGTCTTGTCCATCACATCATTCTCCTAATGATGTGATCCCTTTATCACTGACATCCTATGTCCATGGTCAGGAAATCGTGACCATCTGTTGATCAACGAGCTAGTAACTAGAGGCTTACCAGGGACACATTGTGGTCTATACAATTCAAGCATGAATAACAGACAATTATCATGAACAAGGAAATATAATAATAATACTTTTATTATTGCCTCTAGGGCATATTTCCAACATGGCCGTGTGTCCCGTCTTTTCAACGGTTAGCCCGGCCCTTGCTGCTCTTGGCAGCAAACTCTGCATCGTCTCCGAGCCACCTATCCACCAAACTCGCCCATCCGTCATGCCTTGCATAGCACCAACGAGGAACAACCTATGCAAAATTTGGGAGCATGACATGTGAGCACGAAACATATAGTTGACTGCTTGAAGCATTGAAAAGTCAGTAATAGTTACCTTCATGAACTGCTCCCTGTTCAAGGTAAGTCGTTGCCTCTGCGCTTGAGTTTTGGTCATCTTTTGTTGCCGGTAGATGTGGTAGTACTGCGAGCCGGCAACCCAGCGCACCTCGTACTGCAACTGACGAGCTTTCTTCTTCGCAGCAAGCAAGACCACATCGGCTTGGTCCTTGTGCTCATCACGAACTCTATAGAGTTGCTGCAATCATGCATAAACCAGAAGCAAACAAGGCATGAGTTGAGTGATTCAATGATAAACTATGAACGAAACTTTAGACAAGTGATTCCGAAGGGAACTTACCCAAAATTTGGTGATCACGGCCTTAGCGGCCGTCCCGTACTCCGCGTTGGTGCAAGCCTCGTAGTGGGCCCAGCTCGTGGCCAAAACCCGCAGCTGCGGCTCCCTGTCTGGCCGCAGGCAGAATAGGCCAGGCCAAAACTCCTTCAGCAGGATAGTGATAAGGCCGTTCGGTTTACGTCCCTTTCTGTGAAGGTTCCAGTTACTGCAAAAGAATCAAAGGGTTGCCATGTGTACAATAAGAAAATATTGTCATGTGTTGAAAATATGACTGAGAGGCACTTACTCTGGCCCCGCAGGTTCAATGATCCACTTGTGCGCCTCGATAGAAGGTGCTGTAGGTAGTCCGGCATTACCACGCAGCCACCCCTTCGAAGCACCCGGTGGCAAGTCACCCCACAACTAGGGGTCAACCTCCCCTCCACCCTCCTCCTCCCCCTCCCCCTCGGCATCCTCCTTCTCGACCTCCTCCTCCTCGGCCTCCTCCTCCTCACCCTCCTCCTCCTCGCCATCAGGAACATACTCGTCCTCCTCAGACTCAGAAGGTGCCTCAGTATAGGAGGGCATCGAAGAAGACCCTCCTATTTCGGACACGGCCCGGAGTTTTTTGCCCCGGCTGCCACTCCCCCACCTCCTCCTCCTCTAGGGGCTCTCCCCCACCCCCTCCTCCTCTAGGGGCTCCTCCCCCGACCCCTCCACCTCCCTATGAGGTGTCATCCTCGCGTAGTCGGAAGGGAACCTTATGGGCTCGTCCACTCCGTGTAAGTCCTTTGAATTTACCGAGGAAACTGGCGCCGTTGGACTTGCCCATGATTAGCAAACCTGCATTGAGAAGAGAATAAATAATTAGTCAGGATATCAAATAAACAACATACATGAAAGAATATTAATAACAAATGAGCACATTAAGCACATATTGTAATGATAATTAAAAGAACGTACATTTTCTAGAACCCGTATGAATCATCGCTATTGTCGACCGGTCTCAACATCACTATCACGCATATCTTCTTCATTGTCTCACGGAGGTGGAGACTCTTCCTCATCGTCAGGATCTTCATTCAACTTTTCAAGCTTAATTATGTCTCTTTGATTCAGAACTGCCTCACCATCAATTTGTGTGTCATTTGGGTCCAGGTCAACATAACCCAAGTCATCATCCTCGTTGTTTCGGGTCACGTCATCATGTTCCTCTTGAAAGAACACTCCCTCGTATGTCATGGGGGTTTATGTTGTAGTAATCATCATCATTCGGGTCCGGTAGCTTACCATGTGGCGACACCTTGAACACAACTTCCCAACCCTTTAGGTACTCTTTCTGGCATGGGTAAGGCAGATAATATACTTGTGTGGCCTGGGTAGCAGCATAAAGAGATCAGCTCCGGCATAGACGGTTGATGGTTTAACTTCAACTAAACCAACAGAAGGCGTATGTCTCAGACCCTTTTTGGGGTCGAACCATCAGCATTTGAACACAGTGAGACTTAGGGGTTCACGACCACGTTTGAATGTAAGCTCGTATATTTTAGCTACCCTTCCGTAGTAATCTACTTTATTATCTCCTTCAGTGAAGACTCCAGTATTTATGGTTTTGGGATCAGGGACTGTTCTGGTGCTCCTCTGTATGGAAGCGATACCCATTTACATCATACTTTTGGCATGCCATGATGGCAGGGTCAAAACCCATGGAAACCCATCTCAATTCTTCATCCATTGATTTGTTCGGATCATTTCCCTACAAGTTTAATTGAAATTATAGGGTGCATGAGTTTAATTGAAATAGGTAATAGGGAAGTGTGAAAAATTACTTTCTCCATGAACCACGCAACGAAATTTTTCCTTCCATCAGCACCCTTTCGGAGAAGAGCAAGTGCCTCCGCTTCAGTAGGAGGCAGCATTCTCGTCCACTCTTCATCAATGAATCGACTACAATAAGAAAAACGGTATAAGAACTAGCCAAAGTGAACATAACGAATTGACTAAAAGAATGGTGCAAAGGTATTACCTCATCCACTCACCCTCAACTTCCTTGATGTTGTGCAAGATATAGAACATGACATCCTCCCACTCATCTCGTGGCATGAGATAAGGTGTCGAGCATCCAGCCCTGCCACCTTGCCCGATGAATAGAGGCAACTTGGGTTAATACTTGGGTTCTTCTATGTTGTATCGAGACACCTTATTGTGCAACGTGGGAACATGGTCCGGATAGTAGGCTGTCCTGAGGTCTGCCACCTACTCTAGGATAACTGCCTCAGCTATGGAAGCTTCAATCTTAGCTTTGTTTCCACATTTCTGTCTCAGATGCTTGTTCTGTCTCTCAGGGCCGTACTGCCAACGATTTTGCACAGGGCCCCCCAACAATACCTCGTTCGCGAGGTGCAAAATAAGATGTGTCATCGGAGTAAAGAAGCCTGGCGGGAAAATCTTCTCTAGCTTGCATATCAACTCCGGCGCCTTCTTATGCATTTCTTTTATCTTCTCAGGACATACTTCTTTAGCACAAAGCGTGCAGAAGAAATGGCTTTACTCCGCAAGCACACGCCAGACACGCTCGGGAACATAGCCCCGAACCATCACCGGCATAATCCGCTCAATCCATACATGATAGTCATGACTCTTGAGCCCGGTCACTTTGCCCGTTGAAAGATTGACCCCATTACTTATATTTGACGCATAACCATCAGTGAACTTCATGACGTGTTTCAGCCACTTCAATGCCTCCATCTTATGATCCTTTTTAAGTACGAAATCAGCATCTGGCTTGAACCAAGATTTTCGACTGCCTGTGGGAGGCTGCATGTGTAGACGTGGTCTATCACATATATTCTGTTGATCGACTCTAGCATTAACATAATCCTTTGTCTTATCAGGAATGTTGAGGATCGTGCAAAAAAGGGACTCTACAACATTTTTTTCGGTGTGCATCACGTCGATGTTGTATGGAAGTTTGAGTTCCTTAAAATAGGGAAGCTGCGTGAAGGGGGTAATGTGAGTCCATTTGTGCGTCTCACCATAAGCTTCAATTTTTTCCCTTTACCTTTTCCTTTGCCCTCGCCCTCGTCTTCTCCCGTGGCTTTGCCTTTGCCTTTGCCTTTGCCTTTCCCCTTCCCTTCGCCGGCAGGCTTAAGAGCTTTCAGCTGAGCAAGCACATACGCATCAGAAAACGTTGGAATCTCGTTTACTTCATGGACAACTTTGCCTTTTGTGAAGTTCTTCTTGTTTTCCCTATCAGGATGGTCTGGAGGGAGGAACTGTCGATGCAGGTCAAAGGCAACATACTTGCCACCCTTCTTCAGCCAAATGAAAATCAAGGCCTGCATGCACACCGAGCAAGGCATCTTTCCACTTGTACACCATCCGCAGAATAGGGCATAGCCGGGAAAGTCATGCATGCAATACTGTAGCCAAACTTTCATCAAGAAATTTTTCTGCAGATGCCGGTCGTATGTCAACCTCGGGAGGTACCAAGAATGGTGCAAATCATCCACCAATGGCTGCATAAACACACTAAAATTCTTCCCCGGATATTCTGGCCCCGGAATTATAAGCGACAGGAACATGGTCTTGCGTTGCATTATGGCGCAGGGAGGGAGATTGAGCGGAATAACAAATACGGGCCAGCAGCTGTATGAATTAGACGACATACCATATGGATTGAACCCATCACCTGTTATAGCAATTCTGATATTCCCAACCTCGGCTGCTTCCTCCGGGTACTCTATATCGAATGACTTCCATGCTTCACCTTCTGATGGATGTACAATTTTGTTTGGTTTGTACCTTTTCCCTTCCTTGTGCCACTTCATCATTTTGGCAGACTCCTCGGTGATGAAAAGGCGCTGCAGTCTTTTTATAAAATCAAGATACCGAAGAACCTTCACAGGGATTTTTAGCTGCCGCTTCTAACCATGCTTATCGACCACCTCAATATACCGAGATGAACCGCACTTCCTACAGTAGTTGTCATCCGCATACTCATGCCTAAACAAAAGGCAATTCTTTGGACAAACATGTATTTTCTCATAGTCCATGGAGAGCGCCTTTATGATTTTCTTCATAGCGTACATGGTTTTCGGTAGTTCATGGCCCTCAGACAGGCTATTAGCCCATACTCCCAGAAATGCTTCGAAGCAACCTCGGCTACAGCCGTACTCAGCCTTGACTGCCATCAGTTGCGAGATGGCATCCAGCACAGACAGCTTGGCACCCTCATAGAGAGGTTTCTCTGACGAGTCCAAGATTTCCAGGAAGGCCTTTGCGGTTTCCTCCGGCTCCTCTGGTTCATTCGCTGAATGTGACGGAGGTGTCGGCTGTGCAGCAAAGACATCATCTAGCATGTCTCTAACCCCATCGTCCTCATAACCAGCGACGCGTTGTCGTATCACCTCCACTCTACCACGGTCCCTCTGGGCAAAGTTTATCGGCATATTAAACTTGGGCATAAATCCATTCGTGCGTAGGTGCTTAGTCATCTCACTCTGATCTCTGCGGATACGTCTCTTACATCTGGCACACGGGCATTCTGGCACCATCCTCATTGGTCTACGAAATATCTCTTTCAAAAACACATCAGTTTTTTCGACCCGCTCTGTTGTTACTTCATTCCGACGGAAAAACCCACTATACATCCACTGATTATCTGCCATTTCTGCTTTATTGGAAGCCACACAACAAAATTGAGGATTCATTTAAATTACTCACAACATCAATATTTTATTTTTTAGGGTATGGACGAGAAACGACATTTAATCCACCTACATCTCTAATAGGTAAAGATGGGTCCTAATCCCACCCGAGAATGTGTAAATTGAGTACGTTGCCCATGCTCTACCCCATTCCGAGACAAAATTTCGGCAGCACCTCCCCGCTGTTCTCCAAATGCACGTCTCGGAAAAATGCCGAGAGAATGTGCATCCGGAGAACAACAGGGAGGCGCCGCCGAAATCCTGTATCGGAACGGGGTAGAGCACGTAGAACGTACCCAATCTACACATCCTCGGGCTGTCCGTGGAAAGCGCTGGACAATCCGAAAGAGCTGCGGTGATAAATATGCAATTGAATGCATATTTATCGATGCAACCCGCGACTTGATGTGAAAATTTAATCTAGTTAAAAGAGGCTAGGAGTTGAAGGTGGATTCATAGCTCACCCTTCGCTGTAGAGGAAGTAGTCGTGCAATGGCAGGATCACGGACCAAACCCAGAAGACGAAGGCTCCAGGGAGATTAAATACCACAAAGCATGTAAATTTTACCGAGTCAAAAAAATTGAGGGCATCACATCACATAAAGCATTGACACTTCAAACTATGAAAAAAAATCATATTGTTAATGACATCTAGTCAAGGTTTTAGATCATCATGATACTTCAAATCCTACTTTTCATCAAGTGTCAAATTTTGTTCTTCCATTTTTTAGCAAGATCATCATGATAAAATAACTACTCATCACATACCAATTTTGTCAACATCACACAATGAAACTATAGCTATTTGACAACATCTCAAATATACCAATTTTGTTCTTCAATTTTTTAGCGCATCTCACATAGCTATTTGACAACATCACAAACTTGACCAAAGCTATAACTAACCAATATACATCAATCCATCCATTCATCCATACAACATGCATCTATCACATAACAAGCAGTAAAAAAAGGCAAAACAAATGAAAAAAGCTCACCGGGGACGGGAGGGCAGGGGCGGCCGGGGATGGTGATGCAGAAGAGGCCGGTGCAGCGGGCGAGCAGGGGGCGGCGATGGAGGGCCTCCTGAGGCAGGGGCGGCCGGGGACGGGAGGGCCGGGAGCGCGGGCCGTCAGGAGTCGCGGTCGGCGCGCGGTCGGGGGGAGGCCGGGGCGGCGGTGCGGTCGG
>LR738715.1:892608528-892637487 GCA_902687465.1 Secale cereale
GTCGGTGCGCTCCGGATCGATGACGTGGCGTTGATATCTATGCCGACGGCCGCCCGTCCAAGCCGTCGGCATAGAACCGGCGCCGTTTGTTCCCCGTCATGGGTACGGTCGCCGGGCCCGCAGCTATGCCGACGGCCCACCTATGCCGACGGCTGCTGTAGGCGTAGCCGTATCTGTGCCGACAGCTTTTCTGTGCCGACGAGGGCCGTCGGCATAGTCTGGGATAGCCCGACGGATTTTGTACGCCGACGGCCCTGGGCCAGCTGTCGGCATAGTCTAGGATAGGCCGACGGTAGCCGTCGGCATAGTTTTGGCCGTCGGCGTACAGGCCTTTTCCCGTAGTGCATGATGAGAATCGTCAATCTCCAACAGTCTGAGGGCAACGCTAGTAAGATCTCTGGCAGCAGCAACGTACATGGGTGAGTCGCCGAAGTTGTTGACACCTTTGGATAGGGCGTGCTCTGCTTCTATCAGCTCCAGAGCCAGCTCCGTGTGGCCGCTGCAGATGGCATGGTGGAGCGCGCTGCATCCGTCCTTGT
This sequence comes from Secale cereale, assembly GCA_902687465.1. NCBI lineage: Eukaryota > Viridiplantae > Streptophyta > Magnoliopsida > Poales > Poaceae > Secale > Secale cereale. The sequence continues at coordinate 892,609,068 of LR738715.1, forward strand.
CTTTCACCAAGATGGCCTCCCTCAACCGCCGAGCTCGGTAGAGTCCGAGCAAGGCGGAAGCCACGGCGACGGAGCCGCTTCTCACGGCGGCGACAAGCGGCGTCTCGCCGTCCAGGTTGGTCTGGGCGAGCAGCGACTCCTCTAGTGCCACCACGTCCACGCAGAACCCTCGGTGGCCATGGATGGAGGATATGTGGAGACAAGTATTCCCGAGTTACCAAGAAGAATGCTTAGATCCTGTGAAGCCATGGCCTGCATCGACGCCGAGTCACCCGATGTGGCTGCTTTCAGAAGCCGTCTGTCCATCTGCATGGCTTCAGTAATTAATAGTCGCACTAAAACAGCCACGTCTTTGTGGCTTGACAGAGGACCCCATGTATTGAGGATTTCTTGCCTCTGAATTGTAACTTTATCATTATGAAATAAACTACCATTGATCTTGCATTGCTATATTTTAGTCGACTAAGATTTAACCAAGTCTCATTCGACATTATATTCGTGAGATCTTATGTGAAGATCCGTGCACAATTTTTTTTCTTCTTTTTTACATGTTGTGTTACTTGACTGAGACTTGATGAAGTCTCAGTTAACTGAGATCTAACCACACTCACACTAATAATACTAAAGACTCTAGAGACCTAAGGGTTTTCCTTTTTGCTATTTTTTAGACTTCTTTCTGTCGAAAACACTCACACTAATAATACGGACACGACAGGCCCACGCACCGGCGCCCTACTAGACCAACACGTGCACACCACACACACACACACAGATCCCCACCGCTGTGGCTTATCCCTATCAATCACCCCTAAGCCACGACTTCACCACGCGGCCTGCCGACAAGAATTCTGGCTCTTCGTCGTCGTCCCGTCCGACCGATGCCGCCGCGTGCCTCTGCGCCCGCTGCAGTGTGTCCTATGAACGCTGCGCCCGAGCCGTGGTTGCCGCGTCACTCATCATCGGAGCTGCGTCTGGACTCGCCGTGCGTCGCCATCGCCAGGCGCTCGCCGCGAAACGCTGCCGAGGGTGCGGATGAAAGAGAATTAGAATGCTGAAGGACACGAACTTTAGAATGCTGGTTGTATGAACACTTGCTTTATCTATAAAGGAGGACGAAAGCCTATTTCGAAAGAAAGCACATGGACTTGACGAGAACCAATATATCCCCATAAGACAACGAGGCGGGGCAACCAGCAAATCTCTCTTAATTCTTATCATCGTAGGGCAAAGTCCTCAATTCTTGGCTTGTTGAAACTGACGGGTAGGCCCAAGTAAGTAAAGGGGAAGCTACCAATTTTGCACCCAAAAGAACCAGAATGGGTTTGTGTGCATGCAAGTTCTTTTTATGTTTCTTACGGACTCATATATACATGTCTATTTCTTGCTTCCACATTCTACGGCGTTACCAAGTTCCTAGTGACCCACATTCTACTGCAGGTTATAGCAAAGCATATAAATCCACGGTTCAGATATGTTAACTCTGGATGATATACACATTTTTTTTCTTCGAAATGGAGGCATAAGATTGGGCTCATCTATTAAATAAGGAGAGAATAGAATGTAGAGTTTTACAACATCCTCAAGTACGGCCCTGGCAATTACTCGCCCACAAAAATATCTCCTAATTTCTTTGCACCCGCAGTCACCCAAAGTTTGCCCTCGCCGACCACGGCGGTAAGTAGGATGGTCGGTGGCACACTCTTAGGACAGAACACCCGTGCATTTCTATCATTCCAAATGGTCCACTAGACAAACATGATGAGAGAGGCCAAAGCATGCCGGTTGGGTTTACGACTGTCGGTTCTCTTGTCCCACCATTCGTAGATGGATTCATCCATGTGTCGCTTGGATGTGTCCATGTGCGCGAGACCAAGCCTCTCAATGAGACTTCCATATCTGAATCGTTAAGCGGCACTTGAAGAAAATGCTGGCACCGGTTTCTTGCTCCCTATTGCAAAGCTTGCAGAGGCCACAATCTGGCCATCCTTGTTGCTCTAAACGATCGGCGGTCCAAATCCTATCTTGCATTGCCAACCACACAAATAATTTAACATTCGACCGTATGGTTTGGAACTTGAAAGGATGTTATACATATACTCATACGAGTAATAGACAATAGAGAAATACGTGGGTACATAGCTATGCAAATCAACCGAACATGCATACCAATTATTGTATACCCATCTATATTGTTGGATGGACACAGGACACGGGTCCGAATAAAATTCAGCGACTTAATCACCTCACTTTGTAGACGACAGCAAGCTAGCTCACTTGTCAGCCCCCCAAAGGTAATAACAAGATGACTTAAGACAGATAATCTTGGTGCACCAATAAACTTGTTCGTTCTTGGGTGCCATTTGTAGGACACTAGTGGAGCTGTGGATCGCAAGTTGCTGCCTGCACACACAGGTTGGACCTGCAATGCACAATGAGCCCAAACACCTCGTCCATGTCCAGCGTCTCTGGGCTTGCGCCACCCGGAATCGACCAGTCAAAACGGTACAAGAGATTCGCCAGCACGAGCTCAATCGTCGTTGTCGCCAACAGGGCTCCGGGGCACTGCCTACGGCCAAATCCGAACGGGACGAACTCCATCTGCTTCCCTGAGCTGTAGTCCACGTAAATAGCGTCGCTCCTCTCGAACCTCTCAGGTCTGAACTCCGCTGCGTCCTCCCCCCAGTGGCTCGGGTCCCTCCCCACCGCGAACACGTTTATCATGACAGGGATGCCCTTGGGAATGTGGTAGCCCATGACCTGGCACTTATCTTGGGTTGCCCTGCGTATCAGCGGCACGGGCGGGTGTAGCCTTAGTGTTTCCTTGATCACCATTCGAAGGTAGTGAAGATTGCCAAGGTCCGCGCTCGTTACTGTGGATTGTCCTTGTGGGAGACTCTGTCGGACTTCGAGTTTCGCCCTTGCCATCACCTCTGGGTTGCGGATGAGTTCTGCCATGGCCCATTCTAGTGTGGCAGCAGTAGTGTCGGTTGCAGCTGCAAATATATCCTGGAACGATGCATGGCAAATGGACAAGTTAATTTAGCGTGGCAATTCTCTACACGCTATAGCGTGCTATTAGCGGCGCTATAGCGCGCTATTTTTTTCAATGATATACACCCTATATGGAAGAATTTTTTTTAGTAATTAATGACATCTCAACAAAATCTGAAATTATTTTTCAAATAAACTTGAACCTCCATCACACTTGTAAAAAAAACTCCCATGAAAAGAAAAAACAAAATACTCGGCCAAAATAGTGTGAATATTGACATGCAATACTAGCAATATTTTTTTTGCTTGCCTTGAAGTCAACGGTGGTTTTTATTCATGAAAATTTATATACTAGTGCAAAAAGAAGTAAATTTTATTCTAAAAAACTTCTTTTTTACTGTTATTAATTATTATTTTTCTCCTATCATGGGTATATACACCCAGGAACCAAAGGGCATTTCTGGTGTAAACTACACCAAGGGGGCTAGAAAGAAGAATGACTTACAAAGATGACCGTGCCTATGATCTCAGACGTGAGAGGGAAACTGAGGGTGTCTTCCTTCTGCAGCCTGAGGAGCACGTCTAGCAGGTCCTCGTTGTCTTTCGTGCCGGCACTCTCTTTCATATTCTTCCGCTCGACGATGATGTCCCCCAGGATTTTCTGTACCCGGCTGTGGCTCCTCCTCAGGTCGCGCATGGCGCCGCTGAACCACCGTACCAACCGCGATGATGGGAAAAGGTCCACTAGGCAGAACCCTCCCACAAGCACCAACATCTTGTCGAGTTCATCGAGGTACGTTCCTTGCTGCTGGCACTTGCCACCGAACACCGCCTTGGCGATGATATTGTTGGCAAGCTTGGCCATCCCCTGCCCGAGGTTGATGACGGTGGCCGGCGAGGCAGCCACAATGGTATTGACGAGGTCGGCGATTTCGTCTTGCTTGATGGACTCCATTCGCCGAACCTGCCTCGCGCTGAGCACCTCGACCATGCACACCTTGCGCATCTGCCGCCAGTGCTCGCCATAGGGCGTAAGGACGAGTCCTTTGCCGCCGCAGCTTACGAGCTCACGTGTGGGGCCCCTCGGACGGCTGGCAAAGACGAGGTCCTTGGTCTTCAGCACCTCCATGGCTGCCTTGGGCGTGGAGACGATGATGGTGGGCACCTCTCCGAGCCGGAGCAGCATCAGTTGGCCGTACCGGCGCGATAGGCGGAGCAATGCGTGGTGCGGCAGCGTGCCGACGAGGTGATGGAGGCTGCCGATGACGGGAAGGTTCCATGGACCTGGAGGAAGCTTGGCTCTAGTGTCTTTAGTGCCAAGAGCATAGAAGATAACCAAGTAGGAGAGAATCGCTCCCACTGCGATCAAGCCGAGTCCGTAGGAGAGTTGATGATCCATGCACCTAGGAATGGGTGTGGTAACGTGAAGTCTTTAGTTTGTTTATTATACACCTACTGGAACTAAATTGCTTGTATTGGGTTTATGAAATATTGTCCCGAGTTCATGGTCGACTATTGTCCTATCTATATATAGTGGTACACACACGATATGACAGAGCTGGTCCCATGTCTGGTCCGGTCTGGTCCTGACCGAGCTGTCCTTTGACCGGCCCATGGGACGGTAACCTATCGCTGAGTCGTTAGAGCATCTCTAGATCAGGTAAGTCACCGCAAATTTCATTTACACACTGTGTGTAAAAGAAAAATTAAGGTACCGCGAGTCCTTCGACGAAACAGGTAAACCCGTCCGGCAAAACAGTTGCTGGATGAGTATACATGATCTATTCTGCGCCAGACTCGTCGCGGTACCGTAAATTTTCTAGAGGTTTACAAATTCTTGTTTCTCAACAATAAAAAATAAATAGAATCATACTATAAATTAAACATACGAATATAAATGGTCCCAAAGGCAATTCACAATACAACAATCATCTTTATTACAACAAATGTCAAATTCAAAACAACAAATTGTTCAAATCACACACAAGTACATACGAAATTTGAGTTACTAATTAAAATGGGAGTATATCTCCCATAGAGTTGCAAACGATGCTCAACAAGATCATCACGGAGCTAGCAATGTGAAGCATTTTTCTTAATCTTTCGGTAGGTGCCAAGAAATGCAGTGATCTCATATACATCCCTGGCAAGCTTCACATGGCTACTAACATTATCGTAATAAACCTCTAATTTCAAACCATACTCATCATCGATGATCATGTTGTGAAATAATTACACATGCTGTCATGATTGTTTTGAGGGATTTCTTATCCCAGAAGCAAGCGGTACCTCAAGCAATGGCGAACTGAGCTGGCAACACACCAAGTGCCCTCTCAATATCCTTTCGGCATGTTTCTTGTGCTTCAGAATTTTTCTTTATGTTTCTTGATTTTGGGTTAACAATCATTCTTCAAAAATGTTGACCACGGAGGATAAATACCGTCGGCAAGATAGTACCCCATGGTATAGTCATTACCATTGGCGGTATAGTTGCAAGCTGGAGCTTTTCAACTAGCTAGCTGTGTAGAAAAATGTGATCGTTGTGAGACATTGATATCATTGAGAGACCCTGGCAAACCAATGAAGCAATGCCAAATTCATCAAACGCGTGAGCCATGGATTCAAGCACAATGGTAGGTCTACATTTGTGGCCTGTGTATTGCCCTACCCAAGCTATATGAACAATTCATCGACCTCCAATGCATGCCATCAATACTCCCAAGCATGCTCGGCCATCCCCTTTCTTCGCTCATCGCCGTCAACTTGTTTGTGTCCTCATTTCAAGCTCCAAGATACTCTGGGCCAAGAACATGGATCTTTGTCTTCGCAAACACCCGCAATCATTTGATGGTTGTATCTTCTCCAATGTGAAGATATTCATCGGTATAGTTGATGGGAACACCATATGCAATCACTCTCATCGCTGCTGATTTTTTTTCTTCATATATGCACTAAACCCAAGCAAACCGGTGGCAATCCTCGTAGTGGGGGCGGCGGAGCTACTGGACGACTCGGGAAGGGCACAGCAAGAGGCGGCGGGAAGACGCGGCGGCGGCGGCGGGGAAGGGCACACGAGCTAAAACTTCCTTGGCGCCAAGACGCTGGAGAGATAGGGGAACCGGCAAAAAGAGTGAGGGAACTCGTAGATATTGCGGAATGAGCCCGGACTTTGCAAGACCCCGCAAAAAATTAGTGGACGGTCAATTTTACCGGATCTGTTCGTGGGCGGAAAAACAACCTCATCTGCTAAATCGGCTGTTATTTTAGGTGATGGCATGTTTTGTGAGGTCTATTAGCGATGCTCTTATGAAATCCTGGCTGGACTGGGCTGAGATGTGGCTCAGGACCGGACCGGTGCCTGAATGGTCTGATTTTTCAACAAATGTGAATTTTATAGGCTCAAACTAAATCATTAAGAGGATGCAAATATATTGAGTACACACATGACCTTTGCATAATTTGAATGTACATAGTGAACACCAACGCGTGATTATATAAAACGCGTCAGCAAATAGAAAAGTCATATACGATCAAAGATCTCGCATAAAAAAATTATGCATCGGCGAGGAAAAAAAACTCCAAAACTACAAGATTCGAAGATATTGATATCTAGTACTCCCTGCGTCCAAAAATACTTGTCATCAAAATGAACAAAAAAGGATGTATCTAGAACTAAAATACATCTAGATACATCCCCTTTTATTCATTTTGATGACAAGTATTTCCGAACGGAGGGAGTACTTCAATACAAGCAATGGATAAGACTTAGCAACTGTAAATTCTTCCCATTATAAAATATTGATATCTACTCCCTCCGTTCCTAAATATTTGTCTTTCTAGAGATTTCAAAAAGTGACTACATACGAAGCAAAACGAGTGAACCTACACTTTAAGATATGTTTATATACATCCGTATGTTGTAGTCATTTGAAATACCTAGAAAGACAAATATTTAGGAACGGATGGAGTAGTTAAGTACAAGCAGCGGATATGACTTAGCAACTGAATGTTTGTCCCACTATAAGATAGTGATATAAACTTCTCGATCCCCGAAAGGACGATGATAATACTGCACAGCTTAACTAATCGCCTTGATATCTGTACGATGCTCGGTAATACTTGATGCTGATTTACAACTAAATCAGTGTTAAGTACTCAATCCGTCCCAAAATAGGTGACTCTATTATGTACTAGATTTAGTACAAAGTTGGTGCAAAATTGAGTCACCTATTTTGACACGGAGGGAGTATTTTAGAAAGGAGGGAGTATAATTTTTATTGCATATGAGATAAATTTTATTGAATAAATTATGGTTGAAGTTTTTTTTTCTTAATACCCACACGAATGCTGAAATAAGCGAGACGGTGATATGTATTTTTCTAGTTGATTAATTCAATGTTCCAGTAAACACGTTCTAGTCTTAGGAGTACATAACGGATGTCATCTGCTGACATGAGTTTTAACCGAGTGAGCTAGTAAGATATAATCTAAGCTGGATTTTAGTTCTTCAACCTTGTAAATATATTTCGGTTGTTTTTACTTTGAGTGAATTCCTGTAGATATATCTTTGACACTAATTACTTCATTTAGCCTTTTTCATCTGAATTATCCCATTCCAAGAAATTTTGCTTGGAAGCCGAGCAAACATACACCTTCGTTAGCGACTCAACTGCTCAGGAGATAAGGTTCCACTGCCTCCTGTCAGTGCCGCCGCCGATCTTCCTCGTCTCCTAAAGCCTTCAGGCGAGGTGTATCTCGGTTTTCGTTTAAGGTGTTTTCTGAGTTTGGTCAGGGCTTGTGTCCAGCTCAGTAATGTGAGGTGGCGGCAGATCCCTAAAGTTGGAACATCTATTTCTGTGCCTAGCCGCCATCCCAGTAGTGCGTCTATAGTCATCAGAGGGTATGTGAAGGTGTATCTCAGAAGGATCTTGTGGGATTTGATCGGTCTCATTAGTAGAAAAACTACTTTACTTGAGACACGTTAGTCCCGGTTTGTAAATAAATCGGCACTAATGGTACCATTAGTCCCGGTTCAAACGGCTATGCATTAGTCCCGGTTCATTTGTGACCTATAGTACAGGTTGGTGGCTCCAACCGGTACTAAAGGGTGATGGCCTTTAGTACGGGTTGGTGGCTCCAACCGGTACTAAGACCCCCCCCCCCCTTTAGTATCGGTTGGAGCCACCAACCGGTACTAAAGTTGGTGCGCTGCCACCCGCAGTGCACAATGTTTAGTCCCACCTCGCTAGTTGAGAGGAGCTCGCACCGGTTAATAAGCCCCACCGCGGCTACCGTGTCGAGCTCCTCTCTAAGCAGGCCTTAGTGGGCCTATTGCAAGTCTTCTGCCCTGTGGGGCCTACTGGGCCTTACGGGCCTGCATCCTGGCCCAACTAGAGGTTGGGTTTCTAGTCGTATGCAGGCCATGCCGGCCCAGTAGGCGGGTTTTTTTTTCCTTTATTTCAAAAAAAAAATTCAAAAAAAATTCCCCCAGACCACGGCGTGCCTTGTGCCACGTGATGGGCCTTTGGCTCCGGTTCGTGTTGAACCGGGACTAAAAGGGGACCTTTAGTTAGTCCCCACCCTTTAGTCCCGGTTCCAGAACCGGTGATATAACCCGGTTCCGCACTAGTGTCTTTTGTATTTATTGCATACTCTAATATATGGTCTTTGTTCACCTCCATTTGTGTGTCTACAAGTTGGGCGCATCTATGTTGCCGGGCACGGCTGTTAACATAGGCCAGCTGTCAAAGATCTTTATGTTGCCGGGCAACCATATATTGCGCTCAACTTACGATTTGTCGAGTACCAACAGAAAATATTTGCCTTTCACCCAATTGCCGACATGGTGTAAGCCGAATCATCTATGCCAAGTTGGACCCTCGGCTTAGAGTTTGCCGATTAAATTTGGGTGTTAGCCAAGTATATTGGATACATGGGCTTTTAATGTATTTCCTCTAGTGCATACCACCCCCTCTAATGTAACAAACCATTTTCATGCCGTGGTGTAGTGTAGTCAAGGATGATCGACAAAATATGCTCCCTCACAGACTCATGACAAATCATGTTTTTTAGTGTAACAGTTACAAATAACATTGGAAGAGGATGCATTCGATGTCACATATAAAAAGCATAGTTTTAAATAGCAGGCTATGGCATTCAATGTTTGACGCTAACTATAGTGCGCTAACTAGATCTAAATTATACATGATGTACTTAGCGTGACGCCCCTCCAATTGCTATAACAGCATTATACCGCCAAGATAGCCAAAAGTGTTACTCTAATCCCGAGCGCAGATATACCCGTGTGAACAATAAATTCTGAAAGAAATGTAACAAATAAGGAATATATCTTATTTTTTGTGTATGAACATCAACAGGTGATCTAACATCTTGTAAAAGTTTACCGCCAAAAGACATCCATATATAGTTGCTGTGCCCAAAAAACAAAAGAAAAGGAAATATGAGTGCTCCAAATGCGTGTTTTTGAGTCCGGAACTTTTTTTTTGTACAGGCATCCACGGATTACTTTTTTAGGTGAATTTCTACTAGGTGTTAGAACACATGTGGATGTTCATCCACAAAAAAGAAACATTTTTAGAATTTTGTACACTATTTTAGGGATTTTTCATAGGTAGTTGATCATGGGCGCAGATCATGCATGTCCGTGCATAATTTAAAACTATGATAAAAAAAAGTGTAGAAACTTTTTTTTAATAGCTTTATAGAAGATAGAATGAGGATAGAAACTTTTATTTAAATGAGAAAGAAAGAGGAAGATGTGCTGGAAACAAACAAATGGATCAAAAGTACTTTTCTACGTCAGGGCATCTCCAACAGTTGTAACATAGGTGTTGGTAAATTTGCCACCTAGGACATAGTGATGATGTGGCATGCAATAAATGTGGAGAGAGAGCAAAGTTGTATGTAGATTAACCAACAACCTTTGCACAAGCTCCAAGGTGAAATAGACATACAATCTATTGGATAGCCTACATACAATCTATTGCAGTAATTGTATGATAGCTTGTTGATTGATGACATGGACATTTTACCAACAAGACTAACATACAACCTATTGAAGATGCCCTCAAAAGGTTCTGGTTGACATAAAAAGTTTCTGGTTGTTGATTCTACTACGTAACTGAATAGTCGGATATTAATGCCACAGGGCCACAGGTTGGAGGTACCTAGCTGCTTTTCCCTAATTACTACACTAACCCATCTTCATTAGTTTTAGGTACTTAATAGTGAAAAGGCAGAAACAATTTGGTGGCGTGGAAGGTTGGAGGTGCTATCACAGGCTCACAGATTGCCGTCGTCATCTGAACCAATTCCCTGGAGCTATAAATTCCAGTTGTTGAGCACCGGCAGAAGCAGCAACGGTACCGGACCTAGTTTTGGTCAGCATAAGTATGTAGCAGCTAGGGTTGTACAGCTCATCAACATCAGTTCAGAATTTGGCCATCTATCCAACTTGAACCAGCGGATATGATTTAGCAACTGCATGTTTGTGCCTTTATGAGACTGTACTGTGGAATCCCCCAGAAGACAGCAGATGATACTTACACATCATAATCAATTGTCATCATATCTACTCCATGGTGATCGTGATCTCTTGACTTCTGTCTTGGACGATTCCACTCTTTAATTCTTGTGGTAACCAACATGGTGATATATTTTTCTCGCGAGACCTGCACAGCCCCCGATCAGTCTGGCCGATTACTAATAAATCACACATATGATCTCACCCATCTGTAGCTTCTTTATTTTTCCTATATGTTTGGAGAACTTGTAGTCTCAGATTCAATACTACAAAGAAGATGGCAACCGAATATTCATTTCTGAACTCGGGCTTAGCTGTTTTTTTGCATGAAGATGTTCGACAGCACGATGAACGTGCCAAATTTCAGCTTGTTTGTCCATCTTAGGAGTCCGTGGCAAAAAAGAGAAAATCGGTCCAAACAACATGCAAATAGTGAACTTTCGCAATACCTCAAATTAGGCTCTCTTTTTTGAGAGCTACTAAAATGTCCAAACTCCATAAAAATTTGCACGAACTTCATGCCCATGAGCATCCGGCATCATGATTTGTTTTTGAAATTTGTTACTATTTTAATTAGTTTTACTATTCATCCGCAGGCAGATGCACCCGGGAGCAAAAACACTACTCCGGCTCTACTTTACACATTCTATAGTCCCCTCTACTTTTATGTTAATATTTGATATGTGTTGTCGGGCATATGTTCACTGTCTCCCTACACGTGCATCATGCTGACTTTACGGTTTCTAGGGAAACTGTGGAGTATGGTGATTAGTTAGGAAACAATATGGTGGGCTAGAATTTTACTTCTACCTTGTCTTGTATTCAAAGTTGACTATGTACTTCTACATATATGCTCACGAGGCTCAAGCAATACAATCCTCAGCTCCACCAATATCCCCCTCTATCCTTCTACATTTACCTTTGGATTGTTCTCCAGTCTCACCATCTACGTCGCTACCATTGTGACTGCGGACGTATGTTGAGTATCATGATTAGATAGGATACATAGGATAGCGTCGGTTTATTTCTACCTTATCCTATACTACAAATTTATCATGTATTTCTATGTACATGCCCACGAGGTTCAAGCAATACAATCATCAATTCCACCGATTCCTCTCTATTCTTTTATAAAAACATCAAAAGAATGTCAACAATTAGCTCAGATGGTTAGTGTCCTCGTGGCGAAGCGAACCCATTAGGGTTCAAGTTTTAGACTTGACATTGATGGTCGTATTTTCTTGGATTTATTTCAGGCCTTCCAGAGGTATCCGTTCAGTAGGAAGAGACATTCCCATCGACTACAAAATGCGTCTGTGGCGACTTCGTCAATCTCAAAATTATGTGACAGCTCAGTCTCTCGTTGCAGCTCATAGGGGTGGGTTGTGCGTGTGTGTGCGTTCATAGGGGTGAATGAGTGTGTGTATGTATGTGCGTTTGCATCTGTATTCTAATATAGAAAACTTTATCTACAAGAACAATATTGTAGATTTGTTTTTGTATCTCCATTTTTATTCATCGAGTTGTAATTTTCTAACCAATTAGTTAGAAAGATATAAGCCCAAACATGCTCCCTTGTCCTCGTAAATAAATATATTATATATATATAAATTGTATTTTTTTTATTCACTAGCACAGTGGCACGTCCACATACACATGCAACGTTTCAATTTGTTACTTCGTTGATAAACAATTACTATTAATGTAAGAGCTTGGAGTTGATAAGAATACTTCAAATTTATTTCATTCTGACAACATTATGATTAATATTATTGTTACGAATACAATTTTCCTCTCCAAGAAAATATGACCAATCCAAAAGAATATGAAGAAAAAACTTAAATAAGGTATTTGCTTTTATGTTCCAAAGGCAGTACAATCACATAATTCTCTACGTATTTAGCATGTATATATTTTAATGATTATTAGTGTTATTAATACCATTAATTGGTTTCCTCTACTAAAAAGTGAAACCAATCCAGAAGACAGACTAGAACAACAGAGCAAAAGCGGAAACCAACAGGAAAAAAATGGCATGGAGGCGGATGACAAACAACACAAGGGAGAGCCCGGTGACGCGCTAGAGCGTCACCGGCGAGAACGGGTGAAGAACCCTACCAAACAAGGACTGCAAAGAAAAATGATTGGAAAGTGAGTGTGTGCGGCATCTGACCTGCGGGGTCAAGGCAACGAATTTATAAGAGAAATCAACCGCCTAGGAAAAAAACATGACACCGACTCGGCAATCCAATTAGGACACCCCCGACACACACTAGGTCCGGCAACATAGCACGGGCCACCCGAGCTCTTGCCATTGCAGTCCTAGTATAGATGACTATTTGGCCTATCGGCATGACCATAGCCAGATTGCCCTCAGACATCCGCGCCCGAAACACCCTGAGTTGGGCGCGCGCACATGCCTAGCTGTCGCGACTGAGGCAATGCATGGCTCTCTAAGGCGAGCGAAGGAACCCGCCAGGGGGCAGTGGACGCTGACAGGCGAACAAGGCCACCCGATCAGGGGCAGGGCCGGCCCCACAGGCTCAAATGCTCTGCCTCAGGTGCCGAGGACGACGAAAGGTGAGTCCGGCCACCCCTTCGAGTGTGAGGCACTGCAAGCATGCAATGCTACTGATTGATGGTGGCCCCATCCACACCCGCGCTTCATCTTCCATGGAGCGCCACGTCGGGTCACCCAGTTGCGCATCCCCCCGGTAGAGCGGACGTCATGGAGAGGTCTGAGAGGCCCTTGTGGCATGCCACCTGGAAATAGGGGGCACGGAGGGCACTTGTCCTGCGAAGCCCCCCAGAAGTCAGATAATCCAGCATCCTTTATATGAGTAATTTTTAGCAACATGTCATTTCACAAAAACTAAGTCACGAGACACTATGATGTGTAGTCAGTAGTCACCCACTATATGTAAGGATAATGTACTGTTATTCTTTAATTTTATATTGCTATAAGGTCTGGCAGCAGCGTGCTTATTTTGGTATGGTGGGAGTATATACTAAGTAGGTGATCCAATTTTCAAACACACGCAGTCCACACAATCAAGTACATGCAAGACCATTTCTATTTTCGAACACAGGCAAGCCCTCCACATCATCAAGTATGCTACAAGCTCCCCACCACATACTTTTTCTTTTTCTTTTCTCAACAATAAATAGTTTGACTGAAGCATAAGCTCATGAGATACTATAATGTTCTGCAATCCTCCATATACTACTAGGTATGCCACTGTTAATATAGCGAGAATATTCAGTGATATTATTTTCATATAGTCCTATTTTATCTTAATAAGTTCATTGTTGTAAATTCTTAATTAAAAATTATTGTTGTTGATGGGAACACAATACCTTGAAAAGTTAGCACCAGAAAGACGGGAACAAATCCAGAATACGCGAACACCCGTGCCATATCTAGGACTTGAATCCGGGTGGGTAGGTTCCCCCACAAAAATTCTAATGGCGTGAGGTATGGCCAGTTCACCAATGCTACAACATGTGTGGTGTCATCTCGTACCTAGGGCATCTTCAAAGGTGACCCTCAAAGCTCCGGTTTATGTCCGGGTTGTAGTGTGACTATTTGTGTCAACTTTTTCATCCAATGGGGACTCATCAATCCGCGAAGTGGTCCGGACGTCAGTTTTATGGCAAACCGGAGGCAAACATGGAGGAGCTATACCGGTGCTGGTCATCCACTGGACAAATAAAAAGCCATCACATGGTACTCCTCTCTTTTCTCTCCCTACACATGCATTATCCCCTCTTCTCTCTCTCCTCCATAGAGTACAATTAAGGATTATTTTGTGAAAATAGTTGGATGACTCTCTCCCGCATCATGTCCGCGGATAACGCCCGGACATGAAAACAGATATATACCTGAGCCATTTGCGGGTCAGCTTTGGAGGTGCCAATACAATGCATAGTCAAAATAGTAACCGTGCACATAGTGACCCACTAGGGAGCGAAACGAATAGATATGTACAATTAATAATACTATAAGAAAGATAACACATTTCATGTGTATGGCATAATTGCTTTGTAGTAGGATGCAGTAAATATAATATTGTAGTACAACTAGAACAAGAAGTATTTTCGTAAAAACAAATAGAACAAGAAGTATGTCAGAATTACAGGAAGTTTATGCCTGCTAAATGTGTACGGTGACGTAACCACTTATTGTTATGGGTCACTTAGAGTGACATGAAACTTGGAAACTTTAACCGTTTGCCTAGTGCCAGCAAAAAGGAACTCAACCACAAAATGAGGCTAGGCAGTATTACATTATCGCCGAGTTCCTGAAGGAATAAACTTGCGATATCTAACTTGGAAACTTTAACCGTTTGCCATCCAGGCTTGTGTGTTCTGACCTTACTTGTGTGTTCCGTGACACTGCTGAGAGCAGTACACACTTATTTTCTAAATATTCTGTAGCTTGTGAGATTTGGAGAGAAATTTCATTAATCACTAAAATTGGGAAGTGTGATATGTTTTCCTTTTCTAGTTGGTGTCTTAGTGATAAGAAACCACCATGCTACGAATACTGTTCATGCAGCTATGATATATGGGCTCTGTGGCAGACACGTAACGATTTATGTTTCTTCCATGCTAGCTGGACGGGATTGCAGGTAGTTTGGAGAAAAACTGCTCTCCACCAGGAGTTCTGGTGTTGATCACCCATAGAGTTCTGGTGTTGATCATGTTTTGCCCGTGGAAGAGGTTTAGTCAACGGGTCTGCAACATTCAGATCTGTATGCACTTTACAAATATCTATGTCTCCATCTTGAACATAATTTCGGATGGAGTTGAAACGGCGCTTGATGTGCTTGGTCTTCTTGTGAAACCTGGGCTCCTTGGTAATGGCAATAGCTCCAGTGTTGTCACAGAAGAGAGTCATCGGGCTTGACGCGCTTGGAATGACTCCTAGGTCGGTGATGAACTCCTTCATCCAGACTCCTTCTTGTGCTGCTTCGCAAGCAGTCATCGGGCTTGAAGCTAGCATCGACGTAACCCTTTATGACGAGCTCTTCGTCACCTCCATAAACGAGAAACATTTGTTTAGTCCTCTTCAGGTACTTTAGGACGTTCTTGACCGCTGTCCAGTGTTCCATACCGGGATCACTTTGGTACCTCCCTACCAAACTTATGGCAAGGTTCACATCAGGTCTGGTACACAGCATGGCATACATGATAGAACCTATGGCCGAGGCATAGGGAATGACACTCATCTTTTCTCTATCTTCTGCCGTGGTCGGGGACTGAGCCTTGCTCAATCTCATACCTTGCAAAACAGGCAAGAACCCCTTCTTGGACTGATCCATATTGAACTTCTTCAATATCTTGTCAAGGTATGTACTTTGTGAAAGACCGATGAGGCGTCTTGATCTATCTCTATAGATTTTGATGCCTAATATGTAAGCAGCTTCTCCAAGGTCCTTCATTGAAAAACTCTTATTCAAGTAGGCCTTTACACTTTCCAAGAATTCTATATCATTTCCCATCAGCAATATGTCATCCACATATAATATGAGAAATGCTACAGAGCTCCCACACACTTTCTTGTAGATACAGGCTTCTCCCCAAGTCTGTATAAAGCCAAACGCTTTGATCACATCATTAAAGCGAATATTCCAACTCCGAGATGCTTGCACCAGCCCGTATATCGAGCGCTGGAGCTTGCATACCTTGTTAGCATTCTCTGGATCGACAAAACCTTCCGGCTGCATCATATACAACTCTTCCTTGAGGAAGCCATTAAGGAATGCCGTTTTGACGTCCATTTGCCATATCTCATAATCATAGAATGCGGCAATTGCTCACATGATTCGGACGGACTTTAGCATCGCTACGGGAGAGAAAGTCTCGTCGTAGTCAATCCCTTGAACTTGTCGATAACCCTTAGTGACAAGCCGAGCCTTATAGATGGTCACATTACCATCCGCGTCTGTCCTTTTCTTAAATATCCATTTATTTTCTATGGCGTGCCTATCATCAGGCAAGTCCACCAAAGTCCATACTTTGTTTTCATACATGGATTCTATCTCGGATTTCATGGCTCCAAGCCATTTATTGGAATCCGGGCCCGCCATCGCTTCTTCATAGTTCGAAGGTTCACCGTTGTCTAAAAACATGATTTCCATGACAGGGTTGCCGTACCACTCTGGTGCGGAACATGTCCTTGTGGACCTTCGAAGTTCAGTAGTAACTTGATCTGTATCTTCATGATCATCATCATTAACTTCCTCCCTTGTCGGTGCAGGCACCTTAGGAACAATTTCCTGCGCTGCGCTACTTTCCGGTTCGGGAGGGGTGACTGTCACCTCATCAAGTTCTACTTTCCTCCCACTCACTTCTTTCGAGAGAAACTCTTTCTCCAGAAAGGATCCATTCTTGGCAACAAAGACCTTGCCTTCGGATCTGTGGTAGAAGGTGTACCCAATCGTTTCCTTTGGGTATCCTATGAAGACACATTTTTCCGATTTGGGTTCGAGCTTCTCAGGTTGAAGTTTCTTGACATAAGCATCGCGACCCCAAACTTTTAGAAACGACTGCTTAGGTTTCTTGCCAAACCAAAGTTCATATGGTGTCGTCTCAACGGATTTCGACAGAGCCATATTTAAAGTGAATGCGGCAGTCTCTAAAGCATAACCCCAAAAAGATAGCGGTAAGTCGGTGAGAGACATCATAGATCGCACCATGTCCAACAGGGTACGATTTCGACGTTCGGACACACCGTTACGCTGAGGTGTTCCGTGCGGTGTCAATTGTGAAACAATTCCACAGTTCCTAAGGTGCGTGCCAAATTCATGACTCAAATATTCACCCCCACGATCCGATCGCAAGAACTTTATTTTTCTGTCACGTTGATTCTCAACCTCATTCTGAAATTCCTTGAACTTTTCAAAGGTCTCAGACTTGTGCTTCATCAAGTAGATATACCCATATCTACTCAAGTCATCTGTGAGGGAGAGAACATAACGATAGCCTCCACGAGCCTCAACACTCATTGGACCGCACACATCGGTATGTATGATTTCCAATAAGTTGGTTGCTCGCTCCATTGTTCCGGAGAACGGAGTCTTGGTCATCTTGCCTAAGAGGCATGGTTCGCACGTGTCAAATGATTCATAATCAAGAGACTCCAGAAGTCCATCAGCATGAAGCTTCTTCATACGTTTGACACCAATATGACCAAGGCGGCAATGCCACAAGTATGTGGGACTATCATTGTCAACTTTACATCTTTTGGCATTCACACTACGAACATGTGTATCATCACGATCGGGATTCATCAAAAATAAACCATTGACCAGCGGGGCATGACCATAAAACATATCTCTCAAATAAATAGAACAACCATTATTCTCGGATTTAAATGAGTAGCCATCTCGCATCAAACGAGATCCAGATACAATGTTCATGCTCAAAGATGGTACTAAATAACAATTATTAAGGTTTAACACTAATCCCGAGGGTAGATGTAGAGGCAGCGTGCCGACGGCGATCACATCGACCTTGGAACCATTCCCGACGCGCATCGTCACCTCGTCCTTCGCCAGTCTCTTCTTATTCCGCAACTCCTGCTTAGAGTTACAAATATGAGCAACTACACCGGTATCAAATACCCAGGAGGTACTACGAGCGCTGGTAAGGTACACATCAATAACATGTATATCACATACCTTTGACGTTGCCGGCCTTCTTGTCCGCTAAGTATTTGGGGCAGTTCCGCTTCCAGTGACCCGTTCCCTTACAATAAAAGCACTCAGTCTCAGGCTTGGGTCCATACTTTGGCTTCTTCCCGGCAACTGGCTTACCGGGCACGGCAACTCCCTTGCCATCCTTCTTGAAGTTCTTCTTACCCTTGCCCTTCTTGAACTTAGTGGTTTTATTGACCATCAACACTTGATGCTCTTTCTTGATCTCCACCTCCGCTGATTTCAGCATTGAATACACCTCGGGAATGGACTTCTCCATCCCCTGCATATTGAAGTTCAACACGAAGCTCTTGTAGCTTGGTGGGAGCGACTGGAGGATTCTGTCAATGACCGCTTCGTCTGGGAGATTCATTCCCAACTGAGACAAGCGGTTGTGCAACCCAGAAATCTTGAGGATGTGCTCACTGACAGAACTGTTTTCCTCCATCTTACAGCTGTAGAATGCGTTGGAGACATCATATCTCTCAACTCGGGCATGAGCCTGGAAAACCATTTTCAGCTCTTGGAACATCTCATATGCCCCGTGGTGCTCAAAACGCTTTTGGAGCCCCGATTCTAAGCTGTAGAGCATGCCGCACTGAACCAGGGAGTAATCATCACAACGCGACTGCCAAGGGTTCATAACATCTTGGTTTGCCAGGGCGGGAGCGTCACCTAGCGGTGCTTCTAGGACATAAGTTTTCTTGGCAGCTATGAGGATGATCCTCAGGTTACGGACCCAGTCCGTGTAGTTGCTACCATCGTATTTCAGCTTGGATTTCTCTAGGAACGCGTTGAAGTTGAGGATGACATGAGCGTGGGCCATTTGATCTACAAGACATATTGTAAAGAATTTAGACTAAGTTCATGATAGTTAAGTTCATCTTAATCAAATTTTAATGAACTCCCACTCAGATTGACATCTCTCTAGTCATCTAAGTGATACATGATCCGAATCGACTAGCCCGTGTCCGGTCATCACGTGAGACAGACTAGTTATCAACGGTGAACATCTTCATGTTGATCGTATCTTCTATACGACTCATGTTCGACCTTTCGGTCTTCCGTGTTCCGAGGCCATGTCTGTACATGCTAGGCTCGTCAAGTGAACCCTAAGTGTATTGCATGTGTAAATCTGGCTTACACCCGTTGTATGAGAACGTTAGAACCTATCACACCCGATCATCACGTGGTGCTTCGGAACAACGATCCTTAGCAACGGTGCACAATTAGGGGGAACACAATTCTTGAAATTTTAGTGAGTGATCATCTTATTTACTACCGTCGTTCTAAGTAAACAAGATGCGTAAACATGACAAACATCACATGCAATCCAATAAAGTGACATGATATGGCCAATATCATCTTGCTCCTTCGATCTCCATCTTTGGGGCACCATGATCATCTTTGTCACCGCATGACACCATGATCTCCATCATCATGATCTCCATCATCGTGTCTTCATGAAGTCATCATGCCAACTATTACTTCTTCTACTATGGCTAACGTTTAGCAATAAAGTAAAGTAATTACATGGCGTTATTCAGTGACACGCAGGTCATACAATAATTAAGACAACTCCTACGGCTCCTGCCGGTTGTCATTACCATCGACATGCAAGTCGTGATTCCCTATTACAAGAACATGATCAATCTCATACATCACATATATCATTCATCACATCTTCTTGGCCATACCACATCACATAGCACATGCTGCAAGAACAAGTTAGACGACCTCTAATTGTTGTTGCAAGTTTTACGTGGCTTCTATAGGTTTTCTAACAAGAACGTTTCTTACCTACGCCAAAACCACAACGTGATTTGTCAATTTCTATTTACCCTTCATAAGGACCCTGTTCATCGAATCCGATCCGACTAAAGTGGGAGAGACAGACACCCGCCAGCCACCTTATGCATCTAGTGCATGTCTGTCGGTGGAACCAGTCTCTCGTAAGCGTACGTGTAAGGTCGGTCCGGGCCGCTTCATCCCACAATGCCGTCGAATCAAGATTGGACTAGTAACGGCAAGAAAATTGAGAAAACTCAACGCCCACAACTTGTTTGTGTTCTACTCGTGCAAGATGCTACGCAAAGACCTAGCTCAGATGCCATTGTTGGGGAACGTAGCAGAATTCAAAAAATTTCCTACGCTTCACCAAGATCAATCTAAGAAGTCATCTAGCAAAGAGCATAATGGAGTGTATCTACATACCCTTTGTAGATCGCGTGCGGAAGCGTTCGAAGGAACGTGGATGAAGTAGTCGTACTCTTCGCGTTCCTCGTCACCGATGATCCCAGCGCCGAACGGACGGCACCTCCGCGTTCAACACACGTACGGTACAACGATGTCTCCTCCTTCTTGATCCAGCAAGGGCGTAGGAGAGGTTGTCGGAGATCCAGCAGCACGACGGCGTGGTGGTGGATGCAACAGGAAATCCTGCAGGGCTTCGCCGGCGCCCTGCGTAAGGAGTAGGAAGTGTGACGGGAGGGGGGAGAGGCGCCAGAGGCTTGGGGTGCGGCTGCCCTCTCCCCCCCACTATATATAGGGGACAGGGGGGCGCCGGCCCGGGGAGATTAGATCTCCAGGGGGGAGGGGGGCGGCGGCCAAGGGGGTAGACTTGCCCCCCCAAGGCATAGGGGGCGCCCCCTCCCCCTAGGGTTTCAACCCTATGCGCATGGAGGGGGGCCCATGTGGTGCGCCAGCCCACCAGGGGCTGGCCCCTTCCCCCTTGAGGCCTAGGGGACCCACCGGGATGGGTGGCCCCACCCGGTGGACCCCCGGGACCCCTCCGGTGGTCCCGGGACACTCCCGGTGACCCCCGGAGTTCACCCGATGGCCGAAACTGGACTTCCTATATATCATTCTTTACCTCCGGACCATTCCGGAACTCCTCGTGACGTCCGGGATCTCATCCGGGACTCCGAACAACATTCGGGTTTCCATGTGCATGTATCTCTACAACCCTAGCATCACCGAACCTTAAGTGTGTAGACCCTACGGGTTCGGGAGACACGCAGACATGACCGAGACGACTCTCCGGTCAATAACCAACAGCGGGATCTGGATACCCATGTTGGTTCCCACGTGTTCCTCGATGATCTCATCGGATGAACCACTGTGTCAAGGATTAATTCAATCCCGTATGTTATTCCCTTTGTCTATCGGTACGGTACTTGCCCGAGATTCGATCGTCGGTATGCCCGATACCTTGTTCAATCTCGTCATGGCAAGTCTATTTACTCGTTCCGTAATCCATCATCCCGTGACTAACTCCTTAGTCACTTTGAGCTCATTATGATGATGTCTTACCGAGTGGGCCTAGAGGTACCTCTCTGTCATACGGAGTGACAATATCCCAGTCTCGGTTCGTACCAACTCAACAGACACTTTCGGAGATACCCGTTGCGTACCTTTATAGCCACCCAGTTATGTTGTGACATTTGGCACACCCAAAGTATTCCTACGGCATCCGGGAGTTGCACAACCTCATGGTCTAAGGAATAAATACTTGACACCGGAAAAGCTTAGGCATTACGAACTATACGATCTCGTGCTAGGCTCAGGATTGGGTCTTGTCCATCACAGAATTCTCCTAATGATGTGATCCCGTTATCACTGACATCCTATGTCCATGGTCAGGAAATCGTGACCATCTGTTGATCAACGAGCTAGTAACTAGAGGCTTACCAGGGACACATTGTGGTCTATACAATTCAAGCATGAATAACAGACAATTATCATGAACAAGGAAATATAATAATAATACTTTTATTATTGCCTCTAGGGCATATTTCCAACATGGCCGTGTGTCCCGTCTTTTCAACGGTTAGCCCGGCCCTTGCTGCTCTTGGCAGCAAACTCTGCATCGTCTCCGAGCCACCTATCCACCAAACTCGCCCATCCGTCATGCCTTGCATAGCACCAACGAGGAACAACCTATGCAAAATTTGGGAGCATGACATGTGAGCACGAAACATATAGTTGACTGCTTGAAGCATTGAAAAGTCAGTAATAGTTACCTTCATGAACTGCTCCCTGTTCAAGGTAAGTCGTTGCCTCTGCGCTTGAGTTTTGGTCATCTTTTGTTGCCGGTAGATGTGGTTGTACTGCGAGCCGGCAACCCAGCGCACCTCGTACTGCAACTGACGAGCTTTCTTCTTTGCAGCAAGCAAGACCACATCGGCTTGGGCCTTGTGCTCATCACGAACTCTATAGAGTTGCTGCAATCATGCATAAACCAGAAGCAAACAAGGCATGAGTTGAGTGATTCAATGATAAACTATGAACGAAACTTTAGACAAGTGATTCCGAAGGGAACTTACCCAAAATTTGGTGATCACGGCCTTAGCGGCCGTCCCGTACTCCGCGTTGGTGCAAGCCTCGTAGTGGGCCCAGCTCGTGGCCAAAACCCGCAGCTGCGACTCCCTGTCTGGCCGCGGGCAGAATAGGCCAGGCCAAAACTCCTTCAGCAGGATAGTGATAAGGCCGTTCGGTTTACGTCCCTTTCCGTGAAGGTTCCAGTTACTGCAAAAGAATCAAAGGGTTGCCATGTGTACAATAAGAAAATGTTGTCATGTGTTGAAAATATGACTGAGAGGCACTTACTCTGGCCCCGCAGGTTCAATGATCCACTTGTGCGCCTCGATAGAAGGTGCTGTAGGTAGTCCGGCATTACCACGCAGCCACCCCTTCGAAGCACCCGGTGGCAAGTCACCCCACAACTAGGGGTCAACCTCCCCTCCACCCTCCTCCTCCCCCTCCCCCTCGGCATCCTCCTTCTCGACCTCCTCCTCCTCGGCCTCCTCCTCCTCACCCTCCTCCTCCTCGCCATTAGGAACATACTCGTCCTCCTCAGACTCAGAAGGTGCCTCAGTATAGGAGGGCATCGAAGAAGACCCTCCTATTTCGGACACGGCCCGGAGTTTTTTGCCCCGGCTGCCACTCCCCCACCTCCTCCTCCTCTAGGGGCTCTCCCCCACCCCCTCCTCCTCTAGGGGCTCCTCCCCCGACCCCTCCACCTCCCTATGAGGTGTCATCCTCGCGTAGTCGGGAGGGAACCTTATGGGCTCGTCCACTCCGTGTAAGTCCTTTGAATTTACCGAGGAAACTGGCGCCGTTGGACTTGCCCATGATTAGCAAACCTGCATTGAGAAGAGAATAAATAATTAGTCAGGATATCAAATAAACAACATACATGAAAGAATATTAATAACAAATGAGCACATTAAGCACATATTGTAATGATAATTAAAAGAACGTACATTTTCTAGAACCCGTATGAATCATCGCTATTGTAATCTATTTGTCGACCGGTCTCAACATCACTATCACGCATATCTTCTTCATTGTCTGACGGAGGTGGAGACTCTTCCTCATCGTCAGGATCTTCATTCAACTTTTCAAGCTTAATTATGTCTCTTTGATTCAGAACTGCCTCACCATCAATTTGTGTGTCATTTGGGTCTAGGTCAACATAACCCAAGTCATCATCCTCGTTGTTTCGGGTCACGTCATCATGTTCCTCTTGAAAGAACACTCCCTCGTATGTCATGGGGTTTATGTTGTAGTAATCATCATCATTCGGGTCCGGTAGCTTACCATGTGGCGACACCTTGAACACAACTTCCCAACCCTTTAGGTACTCTTTCTGGCATGGGTAAGGCAGATAATATACTTGTGTGGCCTGGGTAGCAGCATAAAGAGATCAGCTCCGGCATAGACGGTTGATGGTTTAACTTCAACTAAACCAACAGAAGGCGTATGTCTCAGACCCTTTTTGGGGTCGAACCATCAGCATTTGAACACAGTGAGACTTAGGGGTTCACGACCACGTTTGAATGTAAGCTCGTATATTTTAGCTACCCTTCCGTAGTAATCTACTTTATTATCTCCTTCAGTGAAGACTCCAGTATTTATGGTTTTGGGATCAGGGACTGTTCTGGTGCTCCTCTGTATGGAAGCGATACCCATTTACATCATACTTTTGGCATGTCATGATGGCAGGGTCAAAACCCATGGAAACCCATCTCAATTCTTCATCCATTGATTTGTTCGGATCATTTCCCTACAAGTTTAATTGAAATTATAGGGTGCATGAGTTTAATTGAAATAGGTAATAGGGAAGTGTGAAAAATTACTTTCTCCATGAACCACGCAACGAAATTTTTCCTTCCATCAGCACCCTTTCGGAGAAGAGCAAGTGCCCCCGCTTCAGTAGGAGGCAGCATTCTCGTCCACTCTTCATCAACGAATCGACTACAATAAGAAAAACGGTATAAGAACTAGCCAAAGTGAACATAACGAATTGACTAAAAGAATGGTGCAAAGGTATTACCTCATCCACTCACCCTCAACTTCCTTGATGTTGTGCAAGATATAGAACATGACATCCTCCCACTCATCTCGTGGCATGAGATAAGGTGTCGAGCATCCAGCCCTGCCACCTTGCCCGATGAATAGAGGCAACTTGGGTTAATACTTGGGTTCTTCTATGTTGTATCGAGACACCTTATTGTGCAACGTGGGAACATGGTCCGGATAGTAGGCTGTCCTGAGGTCTGCCACCTACTCTAGGATAACTGCCTCAGCTATGGAAGCTTCAATCTTAGCTTTGTTTCCACATTTCTGTCTCAGATGCTTGTTCTGTCTCTCAGGGCCGTACTGCCAACGATTCTGCACAGGGCCCCCCAACAATACCTCGTTCGCGAGGTGCAAAATAAGATGTGTCATCGGAGTAAAGAAGCCTGGCGGGAAAATCTTCTCTAGCTTGCATATCAACTCCGGCGCCTTCTTATGCATTTCTTTTATCTTCTCGGGACATACTTCTTTAGCACAAAGCGTGCAGAAGAAATGGCTTTACTCCGCAAGCACACGCCAGACACGCTCGGGAACATAGCCCCGAACCATCACTGGCATAATCCGCTCAATCCATACATGATAGTCATGACTCTTGAGCCCGGTCACTTTGCCCGTTGAAAGATTGACCCCATTACTTATATTCGACGCATAACCATCAGTGAACTTCATGACGTGTTTCAGCCACTTCAATGCCTCCATCTTATGATCCTTTTTAAGTACGAAATCAGCATCTGGCTTGAACCAAGATTTTCGACTGCCTGTGGGAGGCTGCATGTGTAGACGTGGTCTATCACATATATTCTGTTGATCGACTCTAGCATTAACATTATCCTTTGTCTTATCAGGAATGTTGAGGATCGTGCAAAAAAGGGACTCTACAACATTTTTTTCGGTGTGCATCACGTCGATGTTGTATGGAAGTTTGAGGTCCTTAAAATAGGGAAGCTGTGTGAAGGGGGTAATGTGAGTCCATTTGTGCGTCTCACCATAAGCTTCAATTTTTTTCCCTTTACCTTTTCCTTTGCCCTCACCCTCGTCTTCTCCCGTGGCTTTGCCTTTGCCTTTGCCTTTGCCTTTCCCCTTCCCTTCGCCGGCAGGCTTAAGAGCTTTCAGCTGAGCAAGCACATACGCATCAGAAAACGTTGGAATCTCGTTTACTTCATGGACAACTTTGCCTTTTGTGAAGTTCTTCTTGTTTTCCCTATCAGGATGGTCTGGAGGGAGGAACTGTCGATGCAGGTCAAAGGCAACATACTTGCCACCCTTCTTCAGCCAAATGAAAATCAAGGCCTGCATGCACACCGGGCAAGGCATCTTTCCACTTGTACACCATCCGCAGAACAGGGCATAGCCGGGAAAGTCATGCATGCAATACTGTAGCCAAACTTTCATCAAGAAATTTTTCTGCAGATGCCGGTCGTATGTCAACCTCGGGAGGTACCAAGAATGGTGCAAATCATCCACCAATGGCTGCATAAACACACTAAAATTCTTCCCCGGATATTCCGGCCCCGGAATTATAAGCGACAGGAACATGGTCTTGCGTTGCATTATGGCGCCGGGAGGGAGATTGAGCGGAATAACAAATACGGGCCAGCAGCTGTATGAATTAGACGACATACCATATGGATTGAACCCATCACCTGTTATAGCAATTCTGATATTCCCAACCTCGGCTGCTTCCTCCGGGTACTCTATATCGAATGACTTCCATGCTTCACCTTCTGATGGATGTACAATTTTGTTTGGATTGTACCTTTTCCCTTCCTTGTGCCACTTCATCATTTTGGCAGACTCCTCGGTGATGAAAAGGCGCTGCAGTCTTTTTATAAAATCAAGATACCGAAGAACCTTCACAGGGATTTTTAGCTGCCGCTTCTGACCATGCTTATCGACCACCTCAATATACTGAGATGAACCGCACTTCCTACAGTAGTTGTCATCCGCATACTCATGCCTAAACAAAAGGCAATTCTTTGGACAAACATGTATTTTCTCATAGTCCATGGAGAGCGCCTTTATGATTTTCTTCATAGCGTACATGGTTTTCGGTAGTTCATGGCCCTCAGACAGGCTATTAGCCCATACTCCCAGAAATGCTTCGAAGCAACCTCGGCTACAGCCGTACTCAGCCTTGACTACCATCAGTTGCAAGATGGCATCCAGCACAGACAGCTTGGCACCCTCATAGAGAGGTTTCTTTGACGAGTCCAAGATTTCCAGGAAGGCCTTTGCGGTTTCCTCCGGCTCCTCTGGTTCATTCGCTGAATGTGACGGAGGTGTCGGCTGTGCAGCAAAGACATCATCTAGCATGTCTCTAACCCCATCGTCCTCATAACCAGCGACGCGTTGTCGTATCACCTCCACTCTACCACGGTCCCTCTGGGCAAAGTTTATCGGCATATTAAACTTGGGCATAAATCCATTCGTGCGAAGGTGCTTAGTCATCTCACTCTGATCTCTGCGGATACGTCTCTTACATCTGGCACACGGGCATTCTGGCACCATCCTCATTGGTCTACGAAATATCTCTTTCAAAAACACATCAGTTTTTTCGACCCGCTCTGTTGTTACTTCATTCCGACGGAAAAACCCACTATACATCCACTGATTATCTGCCATCTCTGCTTTATTGGAAGCCACACAACAAAATTGAGGATTCATTTAAATTACTCACAACATCAATATTTTATTTTTTAGGGTATGGACGAGAAACGACATTTAATCCACCTACATCTCTAATAGGTAAAGATGGGTCCTAATCCCACCCGAGAATGTGTAAATTGAGTACGTTGCCCATGCTCTACCCCATTCCGAGACAAAATTTCGGCAGCACCTCCCCGCTGTTCTCCAAATACACGTCTCGGAAAAATGCCGAGAGAATGTGCATCCGGAGAACAACAGGGAGGCGCCGCCGAAATCCTGTATCGGAACGGGGTAGAGCACGTAGAACGTACCCAATCTACACATCCTCGGGCTGTCCGTGGAAAGCGCTGGACAATCCGAAAGAGCTGCGGTGATAAATATGCAATTGAATGCATATTTATCGATGCAACCCGCGACTTGATGTGAAAATTTAATCTAGTTAAAAGAGGCTAGGAGTTGAAGGTGGATTCATAGCTCACCCTTCGCTGTAGAGGAAGTAGTCGTGCAATGGCAGGATCACAGACCAAACCCAGAAGACGAAGGCTCCAGGGAGATTAAATACCACAAAGCATGTAAATTTTACCGAGTCAAAAAAATTGAGGGCATCACATCACATAAAGCATTGACACTTCAAACTATGAAAAAAAATCATATTGTTAATGACATCTAGTCAAGGTTTTAGATCATCATGATACTTCAAATCCTACTTTTCATCAAGTGTCAAATTTTGTTCTTCCATTTTTTAGCAAGATCATCATGATAAAATAACTACTCATCACATACCAATTTTGTCAACATCACACAATGAAACTATAGCTATTTGACAACATCTCAAATATACCAATTTTGTTCTTCAATTTTTTTAGCGCATCTCACATAGCTATTTGACAACATCACAAACTTGACCAAAGCTATAACTAACCAATATACATCAATCCATCCATTCATCCATACAACATGCATCTATCACATAACAAGCAGTAAAAAAAGGCAAAACAAATGAAAAAAGCTCACCGGGGACGGGAGGGCAGGGGCGGCCGGGGATGGTGATGCAGAAGAGGCCGGTGCAGCGGGCGAGCAGGGGGCGGCGATGGAGGGCCTCCTGAGGCAGGGGCGGCCGGGGACGGGAGGGCCGGGCGCGCGGGCCGTCAGGAGTCGCGGTCGGCGCGCGGTCGGGGGG
>LR738715.1:892639934-892689589 GCA_902687465.1 Secale cereale
AAACCCACATATACATCCCCTCCGTGTAGACCCGACGAGTCTGTTTCCCCATCCAGACGCCGGCGGCGGCGCCGTACGTGTGAGGGGGCACGTCCCGGAGACGCGTGCCGCCTCTTCGGACATGCCACAACACCACCCCGCAGGTATGAGGGGCCGGTGCGACGCTCCGGTGGCATTGCTACCCCCCAGGGCCGCCATCCCGCCAAACCCTGGAGCGGTTGACCACGAGATCTAGCCCTTTGACTTCCCACAGACGGGCTTTCAACAGTGGACCTCTCCACCCGGTTGTGTCAGGTCAGCACAGAGGGACACCTGGGAGCAACATCCGGGCCAAACCCACATATACACCCCCTCCGTGTAGACCCGACGCGTCCGTTTCCACCATCCAGACGCCGGCGGCGGCGCTGTACGTGTGGGGTGCCACATCCCGGAGACGCGTGCCGCCTCTTCGGACATCCGATATTTATAAACACCTGGGAGCAAATTAAAGTCCCCTTCGTATAGACCCGATGCGGCTGTTCCCCACTCCAGGTATCGGCCGGCGGCGGCGCGCCATCCGTGAGGGTACGTGGTCATCACACCCCTCCATATAGAACCGAAAAACAATGTGTGTATGCCTATATTAACACATGCTATATGTAGCCGTCGGCATAGCTGCGGCCAGGGCTGGTGCGGCGGCGTGCCTCGGATCGATGACGTGTCATCTATGCCGACGTCATAGGTCTTGGTCGGTGCGCTCCGGATCGATGACGTGGCGTTGATATCTATGCCGACGGCCGCCCGTCCAAGCCGTCGGCATAGAACCGGCGCCGTTTGTTCCCCGTCATGGGTACGGTCGCCGGGCCCGCAGCTATGCCGACGGCCCACCTATGCCGACGGCTGCTGTAGGCGTAGCCGTATCTGTGCCGACAGCTTTTCTGTGCCGACGAGGGCCGTCGGCATAGTCTGGGATAGCCCGACGGATTTTGTACGCCGACGGCCCTGGGCCAGCTGTCGGCATAGTCTAGGATAGGCCGACGGTAGCCGTCGGCATAGTTTTGGCCGTCGGCGTACAGGCCTTTTCCCGTAGTGCATGATGAGAATCGTCAATCTCCAACAGTCTGAGGGCAACGCTAGTAAGATCTCTGGCAGCAGCAACGTACATGGGTGAGTCGCCGAAGTTGTTGACACCTTTGGATAGGGCGTGCTCTGCTTCTATCAGCTCCAGAGCCAGCTCCGTGTGGCCGCTGCAGATGGCATGGTGGAGCGCGCTGCATCCGTCCTTGTCTTTCACCAAGATGGCCTCCCTCAACCGCCGAGCTCGGTAGAGTCCGAGCAAGGCGGAAGCCACGGCGACGGAGCCGCTTCTCACGGCGGCGACAAGCGGCGTCTCGCCGTCCAGGTTGGTCTGGGCGAGCAGCGACTCCTCTAGTGCCACCACGTCCACGCAGAACCCTCGGTGGCCATGGATGGAGGATATGTGGAGACAAGTATTCCCGAGTTACCAAGAAGAATGCTTAGATCCTGTGAAGCCATGGCCTGCATCGACGCCGAGTCACCCGATGTGGCTGCTTTCAGAAGCCGTCTGTCCATCTGCATGGCTTCAGTAATTAATAGTCGCACTAAAACAGCCACGTCTTTGTGGCTTGACAGAGGACCCCATGTATTGAGGATTTCTTGCCTCTGAATTGTAACTCTATCATTATGAAATAAACTACCATTGATCTTGCATTGCTATATTTTAGTCGACTAAGATTTAACCAAGTCTCATTCGACATTATATTCGTGAGATCTTATGTGAAGATCCGTGCACAATTTTTTTTCTTCTTTTTTACATGTTGTGTTACTTGACTGAGACCTGATGAAGTCTCAGTTAACTGAGATCTAACCACACTCACACTAATAATACTAAAGACTCTAGAGACCTAAGGGTTTTCCTTTTTGCTATTTTTTAGACTTCTTTCTGTCGAAAACACTCACACTAATAATACGGACACGACAGGCCCACGCACCGGCGCCCTACTAGACCAACACGTGCACACCACACACACACACAGATCCCCACCGCTGTTGCTTATCCCTATCAATCACCCCTAAGCCACGACTTCACCACGCGGCCTGCCGACAAGAATTCTGGCTCTTCGTCGTCGTCCCGTCCGACCGATGCCGCCGCGTGCCTCTGCGCCCGCTGCAGTGTGTCCTATGAACGCTGCGCCCGAGCCGTGGTTGCCGCGTCACTCATCATCGGAGCTGCGTCTGGACTCGCCGTGCGTCGCCATCGCCACGCGCTCGCCGCGAAACGCTGCCGAGGGTGCGGATGAAAGAGAATTAGAATGCTGAAGGACACGAACTTTAGAATGCTGGTTGTATGAACACTTGCTTTATCTATAAAGGAGGACGAAAGCCTATTTCGAAAGAAAGCACATGGACTTGACGAGAACCAATATATCCCCATAAGACAACGAGGCGGGGCAACCAGCAAATCTCTCTTAATTCTTATCATCGTAGGGCAAAGTCCTCAATTCTTGGCTTGTTGAAACTGACGGGTAGGCCCAAGTAAGTAAAGGGGAAGCTACCAATTTTGCACCCAAAAGAACCAGAATGGGTTTGTGTGCATGCAAGTTCTTTTTATGTTTCTTACGGACTCATATATACATGTCTATTTCTTGCTTCCACATTCTACGGCGTTACCAAGTTCCTAGTGACCCACATTCTACTGCAGGTTATAGCAAAGCATATAAATCCACGGTTCAGATATGTTAACTCTGGATGATATACAAATTTTTTTTCTTCGAAATGGAGGCATAAGATTGGGCTCATCTATTAAATAAGGAGAGAATAGAATGTAGAGTTTTACAACATCCTCAAGTACGGCCCTGGCAATTACTCGCCCACAAAAATATCTCCTAATTTCTTTGCACCCGCAGTCACCCAAAGTTTGCCCTCGCCGACCACGGCGGTAAGTAGGATGGTCGGTGGCACACTCTTAGGACAGAACACCCGTGCATTTCTATCATTCCAAATGGTCCACGAGACAAACATGATGAGAGAGGCCAAAGCATGCCGGTTGGGTTTACGACTGTCGGTTCTCTTGTCCCACCATTCGTAGATGGATTCATCCATGTGTCGCTTGGATGTGTCCATGTGCACGAGACCAAGCCTCTCAATGAGACTTCCATATCTGAATCGTTAAGCGGCACTTGAAGAAAATGCTGGCACCGGTTTCTTGCTCCCTATTGCAAAGCTTGCAGAGGCCACAATCTGGCCATCCTTGTTGCTCTAAACGATCGGCGGTCCAAATCCTATCTTGCATTGCCAACCACACAAATAATTTAACATTCGACCGTATGGTTTGGAACTTGAAAGGATGTTATACATATACTCATACGAGTAATAGACAATAGAGAAATACGTGGGTACATAGCCATGCAAATCAACCGAACATGCATACCAATTATTGTATACCCATCTATATTGTTGGATGGACACAGGACACGGGTCCGAATAAAATTCAGCGACTTAATCACCTCACTTTGTAGACCACAGCAAGCTAGCTCACTTGTCAGTCACCCAAAGGTAATAACAAGATGACTTAAGACAGAGAATCTTGGTGCACCAATAAACTTGTTCGTTCTTGGATGCCATTTGTAGGACACTAGTGGAGCTGTGGATCGCAAGTTGCTGCCTGCACACACAGGTTGGACCTGCAATGCACAATGAGCCCAAACACCTCGTCCATGTCCAGCGTCTCTGGGCTTGCGCCACCCGGAACCGACCAGTCAAAACGGTACAAGAGATTCGCCAACACGAGCTCAATCGTCGTTGTCGCCAACAGGGCTCCGGGGCACTGCCTACGGCCAAATCCGAACGGGACGAACTCCATCTGCTTCCCTGAGCTGTAGTCCACGTAAATAGCGTCGCTCCTCTCGAACCTCTCGGGTCTGAACTCCGCTGCGTACTCCCCCCAGTGGCTCGGGTCCCTCCCCACCGCGAACACGTTTATCATGACAGGGATGCCCTTGGGAATGTGGTAGCCCATGACCTGGCATTTATCTTGGGTTGCCCTGCGTATCAGCGGCACGGGCGGGTGTAGCCTTAGTGTTTCCTTGATCACCATTCGAAGGTAGTGAAGATTGCCAAGGTCCGCGCTCGTTACTGTGGATTGTCCTTGTGGGAGACTCTGTCGGACTTCGAGTTTCGCCCTTGCCATCACCTCTGGGTTGCGGATGAGTTCTGCCATGGCCCATTCAAGCGTGGCAGCAGTAGTGTCGGTTGCAGCTGCAAATATATCCTGGAACGATGCATGGCAAATGGACAAGTATATTATACTCCCTCCGTTCGGAATTACTTGTCCCAGAAATGGATGTATCTAGACGTATATTATTTCTAGATACATCCATTTCCGAGACAAGTAATTCCGAACGGAGGGAGTATTTTGTGTGTGTTAGCACTTAGCAGGGACATGAATCGTTTTGTATATATATATACCCTGTATGGAAGAAAAAAAATAGTAATTACAGAAATGCCAACAAATTCTGAAAATATTTTTGAAATAAACTTGAATTTCCATCACACTTGTGAAAAAACTCCCAGGAAAAGAAAAAAAACCTGTTTACTTTATTAAAAAAATACTCAGTCAAAATATTGTGAATAACATGTAATACTAGCAATAAATTTGTTTGCTTGCCTTGAAGTCAACGGTGGTTTTTATTCCTGAAAATTTATATACTAGTGCAAAAAGAAGTAAATTTGGTTCTAAAAAACTTCTTTTTTACTGTTATTAATTATTATTTTTCTCCTATCATGGGTATATACACCCAGGAACCAAAGGGCATTTCTGGTGTAAACTACACCAAGGGGGCTAGAAAGAAGAATGACTTACAAAGATGACCGTGCCTATGATCTCAGACGTGAGAGGGAAACTGAGGGTGTCTTCCTTCTGCAGCCTGAGGAGCACGTCTAGCAGGTCCTCGTTGTCTTTCGTGCCGGCGCTCTCTTTCATATTCTTCCGCTCGACGATGATGTCCCCCAGGATTTTCTGTACCCGACTGTGGCTCCTCCTCAGGTCGCGCATGGCGCCGCTGAACCACCGTACCAACCGCGATGATGGGAAAAGGTCCACTAGGCAGAACCCTCCCACAAGCACCAACATCTTGTCGAGTTCATCGAGGTACGTTCCTTGCTGCTGGTACTTGCCACCGAACACCGCCTTGGCGATGATATTGTTGGCAAGCTTGGCCATCCCCTGCCCGAGGTTGATGACGGTGGCCGGCGAGGCAGCCACAATGGTATTGACGAGGTCGGCGATTTCGTCTTGCTTGATGGAGTCCATTCGCCGAACCTGCCTCGCGCTGAGCACCTCGACCATGCACACCTTGCGCATCTGCCGCCAGTGCTCGCCATAGGGCGTAAGGACGAGTCCTTTGCCGCCGCAGCTTACGAGCTCACGTGTGGGGCCGCTCGGACGGCTGGCAAAGACGAGGTCCTTGGTCTTCAGCACCTCCATGGCTGCTTCCGGCGTGGAGACGATGATGGTGGGCACCTCTCCGAGCCGGAGCAGCATCAGTTGGCCGTACCGGCGCGATAGGCGGAGCAATGCGCGGTGCGGCAGCGTGCCGACTAGGTGATGGAGGCTGCCGACGACGGGAAGGTTCCATGGACCTGGAGGAAGCTTGGCTCTAGTGTCTTTAGCGCCAAGAGCATGGAAGATAACCAAGTAGGAGAGAATCGCTCCCACTGCGATCAAGCCGAGTCCGTAGGAGAGTTGATGATCCATGCACGTAGGAATGGGTGTGGTAACGTGAAGTCTTTAGTTTGTTTATTGTACATCTACTGGAACTAAATTGCTTGTATTGGGTTTGTGAAATATTGTCCTGAGTTCATGGTCGAGTATGGTCCTTTGTATATATAGTGATACACACACGATATGACAGAGCTGGTCCTATGTCTGGTCCGGTCTGGTCCTGACCGAGCTGTCCTTTGACCAGCCCTCGGGACGGTACTTATCGCTGAGTGGTTAGAGCATCTCTAGATCAGGTAAGTCATCGAAAATTTCATTTACACGCTGTGTGTAAAAGAAAAATTAAGGTACCGCAAGTCCTTCGGCGAAACAGGTAAACTCGTCCGGCAAAACAGTTGCCGGATGAGTATACGAGGTCTACTATGTGCTGGAGGCGTCGTGGTACCGCAAATTTTCCGAAGGTTTGCAAATTCTTGTTTTTCAACAATATAAACCGAATAGAATCATAATACAAATCCAAATACGAATATATATGGTCCCAAAGGCAATTCACAATACAAATATGATCTTTATTACAACAAATGTTCAAATTCGAAAACAACAAATTGTTCAAATCACAAACAAGTACATATGAAATTTATTAAATTAAAAAAGGAGTATATCTCCCATAGAGATGCCAATGATGGTCAACAAAATCATCACGGAGCTGGTAATGTGAAGCATTGTTCTTAATCTTCCGGTAGGTGTCAAGAAATGCATTGATCTCATATACGTCTCTGGCAGGCTTCACATGGCGACCAACATTATCATAATAAAACTCTAATTTCAAATCCCCCTCATCATCGATGATCATGTTGTGTATAATTACACATGCAGTCATGACTTTTCTGAGAGATTTCTTATCCCAGAAGCGAGCGGGATCTCGAACAATGGCCGACCAAACTTGCAACACACCAAGTGCCCTCTCAACATCCTCTCAGCATGTTTCTTGTGCTTTGATTTTTTTTTTTGTGCTTCTTGGTTTTGGGTTCACTAATGTTGACCATGGAGGATAAATTCCGTCGGCAAGATAGTACCTGACGGTGCAATCATTGCCATTGATGGCGTACTTGAAAGCTGGAGCTTGTCAGCTAGCTAGCTGAGCAAAAAGATGAGATCGTTGCAAGACATTGATATCATTGAGAGACTCTGGCAAACCAAAGAAGCAATACCAAATCCATAAATCGCGTGAAGCCACGGCTTCAAGCACAATGGTAGGATTATGTTTGTGTCCTGTGTATTGCATGCCCTGCCCAAACTACCGGCAGCTATTCGACCTCCAATGCATGCAATCAATACTCCCAAGAATGGCCGGCCATCCTCTTTCTTCTTTCATCGCCATCAACTTCTTTGTGTCCTCATTTCGAGCTCGAAGATACACCGGGGTAAGAAAAACCAGATCATTGTCTTCGCAAACACCCGCTATCATTTGATGGTGGTTTCCTCTCCAATGTGAATATATTTATCAGTATAGTCGACAGGAACACCATATGCAATCACTCTTATCACTGCCAATATTTTTCCATATGCATTAAACCCAAGCAAACCGGCGGCATTCCTAACAGCGGGGACGGCGGAGCTACTGAACGACACGTGCCATGGGCGGCCATAGACGGCGGGGAGATTCGGCGTCAGCGTCGGCGAAGGGCGCACGAGCTGAAACTTCCTTGGCACCAAGACGTTAGAGAGATAGGAGAACCGGCCAAAAGATGGAGGGAACTTGTAGATATTGCGGAATGGGCCCGGACTTTGCAGGATTTTGCAAAAAAAAAAAAAAATATTGGCGGACGGTCGATTTTACAAGATCAGTTTGGGGTGGAAAAAATGACCTCGTCTGCTAATTCGGCTGTTAGTTTAGCGGATGACATGTTTTGTGGGATTTGCTAGAGATGCGCTTATACATTCCTGGCCGGACTGGGCGGAGATCTGGCTCAGGATTGGACCGGTGCCTGAACAGTCTGATTTTTCGACAAATGTGAATTTTACTAAGGGAATGCAAATATAGTGAGTACACACCCAACCCTTGCAAAATTTCAATGCACTCAGTGAACACCGACACAAGACTATATGAAATACGCCAGTAAATAGCAAAGTCATATACGATCAAAGTTCTCGCATAAAGAAAATTATGCATAGGCTAGGAAAATAAAAACTCAAAAACGACCATATCCAATGATATTGATGTCTAGTATACTTAAATACAAGCAACGGATATGACTTAGCAACTGTAGGTTCTGCCAATTATAAGATAGTGATATTTAGTTCAATACAAGCAGCGGATATGACTTAGCAACTGTATGTTCGTCCCACTATAAGACAGTGATACAAATTTCTGGATCCCCAAAAGGACGATGATAATACTGCACAGCATAACTAATCGCCATGATATCTGTACCATGCTTGGTAATGCGCAAACCGGCGGCAGTGGCAGAAACTCGGAAATACTTAACGCTGATTCACAACTAAATCAGCGTCAACTATTTTCGAAGCGCCCTGCAAAAAGAGTATTTTCGAAAGAAGGGAGTATAATTTTTATTGCATATGACGTAAATTTTATTAAATAAATATGGTTGAAGATTTTTCTTAACATGAACCCAAACAAAGGGTGTAATCACCCAGACGGTGCTGTGTATTTTTCTAGTTGATTTTTTCAATGTTCCAGTGAACACGTTCTAGTCTTAGGAGTACATCTGTTGACATGAGGATTAACCGATTGAGCTAGTAAGATATAATGTAAGCCGGATCTTAGTTCCTTAGCCTTGTAGATATATTTCGGTTGTTTTTTCTTCGGAGTGAATTGCTGTAGATATATCTTTGACACTAATTACTTCATTTAACTTTTTTCATCTGAACTACCCCATTCCAAGAAAGCTTTGCTTGGAAGCCGAGACAACATACACCTTCGTTAGCGACTCAACTGCACGGGAGATAGGGCTCCCCTACCTCCTGTGGGTGCCGCGGCCGATCTTCCTCCTCTCCTAAAGCCTTCAGACCATGTAGGCGCGGAGTATCTCGGGTTGCGGTTTGGGTGTTTCTTGAGTTTCGTTAGGGTTTGTGTCAAGCTAAATAATATGAAATGGTGGTGGCTCCCTAAAGACGGGATATCGTTTTCTGTCCCTAGCCGCTATCCCAGTTGTGCGTCCAGTGTAGTCGGACGGTATGTGGAGGTGATGACCCACAAGTGTAGGGGATCTATCGTAGTCATTTCAATAAGTAAGAGTGTCGAATCCAACGAGGAGCAGAAGGAAATGATAGGCAGTTTTCAGTAAGGTATTTTCTGCAAGCACTGAAATTATAGGTAACAGATAGTTTTGTGATAAGATAATTGGTAGCAAGTGACAAACGATAAAGGTAAATAGGTGCAGCAAGGTGGCCCAATCCTTTTTGTAGCAAAGGAAAAGCCTGGACAAACTCTTATGCAAGGTAAAGCGCTCCCGAGGACATATGGGAATTATCGTCAAGCTAGTTTTCATCACGATCGTCTGATTCGCGTTCGGTACTTTGATAATTTGGTATGTCGGTGGACCGGTGCTTGGGTGCTGCCCTTACTTGGATAAGCCTCCCACTTATGATTGACCTCTAATGCAAGCATTCGCAACTACAAAAGAAGTATTAAGGTAAACCTAGCCATAGCCTGAAACATATGGATCCAAATCAGCCCCTTACGAAGCAACGCATAAACTAGGGTGTAAGCTTCTGCCACTCTAGCAACCCATTATCTACTTATTACTTCCCAATGCCTTTCTCTAGGCCCAAATAATGGTGAAGTGTCATGTAGTCGACGTTCACATGACACCACTAGAGGAGAGACAACATACATCTCATCAAAATATCGAACGAAGACCAAACTCACATGACTACTAATAGCAAGACTTCTCCCATGTCCTCAGGAACAAAAGCAACTACTCACAAGACATAATATTTTTCATGATCAGAGGGGTATTAATATGCATAATGGATCTGAACATATGATCTTCCACCAAATAAACCAACTAGCATCAACTACAAGGAGTAATCAACACTACTAGCAACCCACAGGTACCGATCTGAGGTTTTGATACAAAGATTGGATACAAGAGATGAACTAGGGTTTGAGAGGAGATGGTGCTGGTGAAGATGTTGATGAAGATAGCTCTCCCCAAGATGGGAGAATTGTTGGTGATGACGGCGGTGACGATTTCCCCCTCCCGGAGGGAAGTATCCCCGGCAGAACAGCTCTGCCGGAGCCCTAGATTGGTTTCCGCCACGAGACGGCGGCGTCTGGTCCCGAAAGCCTCCTCCTGATTTTTTC
Source organism: Secale cereale (assembly GCA_902687465.1). Classification (NCBI taxonomy): domain Eukaryota; kingdom Viridiplantae; phylum Streptophyta; class Magnoliopsida; order Poales; family Poaceae; genus Secale; species Secale cereale. The sequence goes on from LR738715.1 coordinate 892,649,984, forward strand.
CAGGTCAAAACGTTCATATAAGAGAAGATGTTCACCTGGGGCCCACCGGCTGGCCCTCGAGGCAGGGGCGCGCCCTGGGAAGTGGGGCGCGCCCCCACCGTCGAGGCCAGCCAGTGGCCCCCCTCGTGGGTTTCTTCCACCAGGTATTTTTTATATTTTCTGAAAAAATGTTCTGTGGAGTTTCGGGGCTTTTGGAGTTGTGCAGAATAGGTTTCCAGAGTTTGCTCCTTTTCCAGCCCAGAATTCCAGCTGCCGGCATTCCCCCTTCTTCATGTAAACCTTGCAAAATAAGAGGGAAAATGCATAAGTATTGTGACAAAACATGTATGAACAGCCCAAAATGCAATAAATATCAACTTATAAGCATGATGCAAAATGGACTTATCAGGAGGTGTGTCTCAGACGAATCTCGCGGGATTCGCCCTGTCTTTTGTATTTGTTGCGTCCTCTAATAAACTGTCTTCGTCCATCTCCGTTCGTGTGTCTACAAGTTGGATGCATCTATGTTGCCGGGCATGGCTGTTAACTAGGCCGGCCATCGAAGATCTTTATGTTGCAGAAAGCAGTATATTGCACTCGGCTTACAATTATTCAAGTACCAATAAAAAATATTTGGCTTACACACAGTTGCCGATATGGTGTAAGTCGAATACTCGATGCCAAGCCAGATACTCGGCTTAGAGTTTGCCGAGTAAATTTGGGTGTTAGCCAAGTATATTGGATAGTTGGGCTTTTAATGTATTTGCTCTAGTGCGTACTACCCCGTCTTATGTAACAAACCATTTTCATGCCGTGGTGTAGTGTAGTCGAGGATGATCGATAAATTATGCTCTCTGGCAGACTCATGGCAAAGCCTGATTTTAGTGTGACAATTACAAATAACATTGGAAGGGGATGCATTCGAAGTCACATATAGAAGGCGTAGTTTTAAATAGCAGGCTATGGCATTCTATGTTTGACGCTAACTATATTGTGCAAACTAGACCTAAATTGCACATGATGTATTTAGCATGACGCCCCTCCAATCGCTATAACAGCATTATACCGCCAAGATAGCCAAAAGTGTTACTCTAATCCCGAGCAGAGATAAATTCTGAAAGAAATGTAACTAATAAGGAATATATATGATTTTTGCTGTATGAACATCAACAGGTGATCTAACATCAGTTTACCGCAAAAAGAGATGCATAGTTGCTGGCCCAAAAAAAGGAAAATGAGTTCTCCAGATGCATGTTTCTCAGTCTCGATTGTTTTTGTACATGCCTCCATGGATAAGCTTTCTAGGTGAATTTCTACTGTGTGTTAAAACATATGTTGATGTTCATCAACAAAAAATATAATTTTTAAAATTGTGTACACTATTTTAGGAATTTTCCATAGGTAGTTGAGCTCGGGGGCAGATAATGCATGTCCGCACACAATTTAAAACTATGATAAAACGTGCAGAAGATTTTATTCGTGAAATCTAAAAAGTGTGCGCACGCCCGTTGGAGAGAACGAGGGCCCCCTCTATCACTCACATGCATGTGTACATGTTTTGTCTGCTAATGTATGTGATTGCTGGCATTAAATGCGGTCAGACTTGTCACACGTGTAGGAAAAAATAGATCCATGTCTATTTATTTCTGGTTTCAAAATTTTACGAAGTCATATCTTTTAAAACACACGTCGGAATTCAGATCTGTCTTCACCGTTGTATTCCCCCAGACGAGATATTTGAAACTAGATTCCACATGGATATGTTTCGACGGAATTTTTTCGATGTCAACTTTGGTGCTATATGGTGCAACTTTAGTACTGTATCATGCAACTTTAGTACTACATCGTGCAACATTTTGCCAAACCAATTTTTAGATTTGCATGATTCAACTCCCTATGAAATTGCAATCTAGCAACCAGGACAATTTTGATGTGCAACTAGTCTACTGTGGCGACCAACTACCTAGTAGTCGATGTGCAACCCTCCTCCCTACTCATGGATGTGTTGTTTTTTACTGTTGGCACACCCTACCCCCACCTCCCCCTGCAAGCGATATGTGCAACTTAGTCTATTGTTCAAGCCAACTGTCTATTAATCAATGTGCAACTCCTTCCCCTTCCTATTTGGGGACATGTATTTTCAGTTGGCGGGGCAACGAACAGAGTTGCACATAGTCTGCTAGGTAGTTGGCCAGGGCAACATACGAAGTTGCACATCTCACAGGCAGAGATAGTTGAATGGTGAAAAATTGACATTCATGAGGGTAGTGAAAAGTGGCATATAAACAGAGTGCTAAAGTTGCAAATCTCAGAAGCATGGATGGTTTGGGACGGGTGCTAACAAGGAAATTAAACATCAATGAGGGTACGAGAGAAAGTTGCACATCACTATTAGATAGTTGGTCGTGGCAGTATTGAAAGTTGCGCATCAACTATTAGGCTGTTGGCCGATGCAACAAACAGTGAAGCACACCCACAGACGGGAAAAGTTGCACATTAACTACTATGTATTTGGCCTGGGTAGTAGACGAAGTTGCACATCTCACTGAAAGAAGGTAGTTTGGCCCGGGGTGGAGGTGATACCATAAAGGAAAACTGCACGTCTACGGTGTAAGAGAACAGTTATACATCCCTATCAGGTAGTTGCACATCGACGGCTAGGTAGTTACACAAAATGGAGACAAAATTGCACTAAATAATTCCATCGAAAGATACCTCTATGGGATCTAGTTTCGAAGATCACGTCGCGATGGTTCCAACAGTGAAAACGAATCTTAATTTCGATACACGGTTTGAAAGTTGTGGTTTTTTTAATATTTGAAAACACAAATTAAGTGCGTTCACATCTATCCACGTGGGTACTTTGCAATTATTTATTCTATTCACACATGTCCACACCTGTTCACGTTTTCTAATATTGACTTGGCAGACAAAATATTTCCTTTTTCGGCTGGGCACCGCGAAGCGCTAGCAGGCCAACTGCCACCCGCTAGGCCCTTCCGATTTTATCTACATGAGAAAGAAAGAGGGAGATGTGATGCAAACAAACAAAGTTCTCGTTCACATAAAAAATCTTCCGGTTGTTAATTCTACTACGTAACTGGATAGTCGGATATTAGTGCCACGGGGCTACAGGTTGGAGGTACTCCCTCCGTCTATATAGATAGGGCCTAAAGTATTTTTGGAGATTGCCTTTGACTCTTGATAAGGTTAATAGTATATGAGTTGTAAAATGTGAAAATTATATCATTGAAAACTCCATTCATGTACGAGTTTGATTGTATGCTTTGTGTAATTTGCATGTCATATATTATTGCTCTAATATGGGATCAAAGTTAACCTCAAAAAATGTATCAGGCCCTATATAGATGGATAGAGAGAGTACTACCTAGCTGGTGGCCCCTTTACTACACGAACCTACCTTCATTACTTGTAGGTAACTAATAGCGAATTAATAAGCAGAAACAAACGCATGCTACATGTTGTACAACAGCCCCGTCGTAATCTTGGAGGTGCTATCACAGGCTCACAACTCGCCGTCGTAATCTGAACCTATTCCCTAAAGCTCGATGGGGACAGCTGCTATAACTTCCAGTTGTTGGACACCGGCAGCAGCAACGGCGGTACCGTACCTAGTCTTGCTCAGCATAATACTCACAATAAGTATGAAGCAGTTAGGGTTGTACAACTCATCAACATCAGTTCAGAATTTGGACAATGCGCTAGCTACATGCTAATCACCCCTGGCCATCTATGAAACTTGAACCAGCGGATATGCTTTAGCAACTGCACGTTTGTGCCTTTATGAGACTGTACTGTGGAATCCCCCAAAAGACAGCAGATGATACTTACACATCATAATCAATTGTCATCATATCTGCTCCATGGTTGATAACACTGAGACAAGTTGTGATCATGATCTCTTGACTTCTGTCTTGGACGATTCCACTCTTTAATTCTTGTGGTAACAAACATGGTGATATATTTTTCTCGCCGGACCTGCACAGCCACATGGTGGCCCCAGATCAGTCTGGCCGATTACTAATAAATCACACATATGATCTCACCGATCTGTAGCTTCTTTATTTTCCCTATATGTTTGGAGAAGTTGTAGTCTCAGATTCAATACTACAAAGAAGTTGGCAACCGGATATTCATTTCAGAGCTCGGGCTTATCTGTTCCATATGAACAGTAAATTCAAAAGCTGTTTTTTTGCATGAAGATGTTCGACAGCGCGATGAACGTGCCTAATTTTAGCTTGTTTGTACATCTTAGGAATTCATGGCAAAAAAGAGAAAATCGGTCCAAACAACGCGCAAATAGTGAACTTTCGCAATAGCTCAAATTAGTTTTTTTTTGTTGATGAGCTACTGAAATGTCCAAACTCCATAAAAATTTGCACGGACTTCATGCCCATGAGCATCCGGCATCATGATCGTTTTTTTAAATGTTACTATTTTAATTGATTTTACTGTTCATCCGCAGGCGGATGCACCGGGGAGCCAAAACACTACTCCCGCTCTACTTTACACATTCTATAGTCCCCTATACTTTTATGTTAATATTTGATATGTGTTATCGGGCATAGGATCACTGTCTCCCTACACGTACATCATGCTGACTTTACAGTTTCTTGGAAAACTGTGGAGTATCGTGATTAGTTAGGAAACAATATGATGGCGTAGAATTTTATTTTTACCTTGTCTTGTACTCAAAGTTGATCATGTACTCTTACATATATGCCCACGAGGCTCAAGCAATACAATCCTCAGCTCCACCAATATCCCCCTCTATCCTTCTACATTTACCTTTGGATTGTTCTCCAGTCTCACCATCTGCGTCGCTACCATTATGACTGCGGACGGATGTTGACTATCATGATTAGATAGGATACATAGGATAGCGTCAGTCTATTTCTACCTTATCCTGTACTACAAATTTATCATGTATTTCTATGTACATGCCCACGAGGTTCAAGCAATACAATCATTAATTCCACCAATTCCTCTCTATTCTTATATAAAAACATCAAAAGAATGTCAACAATTAGCTCAGATGGTTAGTGCCCTCATGGTGAAGCCAACCCATTAGGGTTCAAGTTTTAGACTCGACATTGATGGTCGCATTTTCCTGGATTTATTTCAGGCCTTCCAGAGATATTTGTTCAGTAGGAAGAGACATTCCCATCGACTACAAAATGCGTCTGTGGCGACTTCATCAATCTCAAAATTATGTGATAGCTCAGTCTCTCGTTGCAGCTCATAGGGGTCGGTTGTGCGTTTATAGGGGTGAATGAGTGTGTGTATGTATGTGTGTTCGCATGATTGCATCAGTATTCTAATATACTCCCTCCGTGCCAAAATTCTTGCCATCAGTTTGTCTAAATACGGATGTATCTAGTCACGTTTTAGTGTTAGACACTTCCCTATCTAGACAAATCCAAGACAAATTTTTTGGGACGGAGTCAGTAGAAAACTTTGTCTACAAGAACAATATTGTAGAGTTGTTTCTGTATCTCCTTTTTTATTCATCGAGTTCTAATTTTCTAACCAATTAGTTAGAAAGATATAAGCCCAAACATGCTCCCTTGTCACGAGACACGATGACGTGTAGTCAGTAGTCACCCACTATATGTAAGGCCATAATGTAGAGGGTATTATTCTCATATATTCTACAGTTGTTCCTTATATTTATATTGCTATAAGGTCTCGCAGCAACGTGCATATTTTGGTATGGTGGGAGTATATACTAAGTAGGTGATCCAATTTTCAAACACACGCAGTCCACACAATCAAGTACATGCAAGACCATTTGTATTTTCGAACACAGGCAAGCCATCCACATCATCTAGTATGCTACAAGCTGTCCACCACATACTTTTTATTTTTATTTTCTCAACGATAAATAGTTTGACTGAAGCATAAGCTCATGAGATACTATAACGTTATGCAGTCCTCCATATACTACTAGTTATGCCACTCTTAATATAGCGAGAATGTTCAGTGATATTATTTTCATATAGTCCAATTTTATCTTAATAAGTTCATTGTTGTAAATTCTTAATTAAAAATTATTGTTGTTGATGGGAACACAATACCTTGAAAAGTTAGCACCAGAAAGACCGGAACAAATCCAGAATACGCGAACACCCGTGCCATATCTAGGACTTGAATCCGGGAGGGTAGGTTCCCCCAAAAAATCTAATGGCGTGAGGTATGGCCAGTTCACCAATGCTACAACATGTGTGGTGTCATCTCATACTTAGGGCATCTTCAAAGGTGACCCTCAAAGCTCCGGTTTATGTCCGGGTTGTAGTGTGACTGTTTGTGTCAACTTTTTGTCATCCAATGGGGACTCATCGGTCCGCGAAGTGGTCCGGACGTCAGTTTTATGGCAAACCGGAGGCAAACATGGAGGAGCTATACCGGTGCCGGTCATCCACTGGACAAATAAAAAGCCATCACATGGCACTCTCTCTTTTCTCTCTCTACACATGCATTATCCCCTCTTCTCTCTCTCCTCCATAGAGTACAATTAAGGATTATTTTGTGAAAATAGTTGGATGACTCTCTCCCGTATCATGCCCGCGGATAACGCCCGGACATGAAAACAGATAATATACCGGAGCCAAAAATAGTAACCGTGCACATAGTCACCCACTAGGGAGCGAAACAAATAGATATGTACAATTAATAATACTATAAGAAAGATAACACATTTCATATGTATGACATAATTGCTTTGTAGTAGGATGCAGTAAATATAATATTGTAGTACAACTAGAACAAGAAGTATTTTCGTAAAAACAAATAGAACAAGAAGTATGTCAGAGTTATAGGAAGTTTATGCCTGCTAAATGTGTACGGTGACGTAACCACTTATTGTTATGGGTCACTTAGAGTGTGCACTTATAATAGTAGAGTATCGAAGTTATTTCAGTTGAGAGCGTGGACTTTGTTCTTATTCTCCCGTTTGTGCTTAACGAAGTTCTAAATATTCTTTAGAAAGCCAGTTGCGTGCAGCACAACCGTCTCCATAGTGAAACCTGGTCCAAAGCCCACCATGGCCCCCCACTCTGCTGGTTCTCCTTCCTCCATTCGGCGCCGCAGCTCATCAAGCACGAATATCACGGTGGCACTGAACATGTTCCCGTAGTTTTGTAGAATTGTTCGGCTTGCTGCTAGCTTTGTGGGCGCCAACTTGAGGGTCTCGTCGATTTGGTCCAACATCAAACGGCTGCCGGGGTGCACTGCCCAGAAGAGGTCATTCCATTCGACGCTCAAGCCAATTGGACAAAAGGCTTCCATCAGACATTGTTCGATGTTTTCTGCCACCACTTGGGTCAGTTTGGTGGAAACTCTGCCATGATTGCCGTAGCTCCCCATCCTCAGGGTGAGCATATGCTCGGTTCTAGGAACGACGGTCTGCGAAACTGACACCAACTCAAACAATGCCTGCTCCACCGGGTGAATCGGATCCGCGCCGACGATAACCACACCAGCCCCATCACCGAACAGTGCATGCGTAATGAGGGCATCTACGCTCTCTCCTTCGTCGGGGCTACAGAGGCCAGCAATCGAGAGCTCCACACATGCCACGAGGACGCGTGCGCCACGGTTGTTCTCAGCGAGGTCCTTGGCTAGGCGCAAAGTTGTGCAGCCGGCGGAGCAGCCGGTAAGCTGGAGCATCGTACGACGGACGTTGGTGCGAAGGCCGAGGAGTGAAACCAAGCATACGTCGATGCTTGGGGCACCGACAACGTTGGTACTGACAACGACGTGGGTGATGTCAGTGGCCGGACGGCCCCACTTTGCGATGGCCTTCCTTGCGGCTGATGTCGCTAGCTGTGGAGCAGCCTTGCCCACGATATCCTGCCGAGCCTCGAGGGACGGCGACGTGCGGTCCAACAATTCTGGGTGGGTGGTGAGTAGTTCCTCTGAGTGGTAAAAGAAACGATTCTCCGGGCCAGTTAGACCACCTGCGTAATTGTAGGCAGCAAGATAATGAGTTATGCCAGATCATATGTACGTATATCCTTACATTTTAAAGTAGTTATTACATTATGTTTGCGTGCTTACATATTATCTTGAATGTGTCTTTGCGGTCAGTAAGGTGCTCGCTCTTGGTAACACGGAAATAGTAGTCAGGGTACTCTTCCTGGGACACTTGGTTGGCTGGGTTTGCGGTACCAATAGCAAGCACGGCGGCGGGTCCTTCGGCACGCTGCGCGCACCGGATCTCGCTGACCTTCGGTGACCAGCTTGCCGATGCCATGGACTCTGAGTAGTGACCTGCTTCCACAAATATCATGAGGTCAGGATATTAGCGAGGTACTATATGTTTTCTGCACCAATATTAACTCTACTAACTCACTACTGGATTATGAGATTTCACCGAGCTCAATTTAACGGTAGCTTGGCAAAGTAATGTGTCGGCCAAGTTTTCTGATAATTGTACTCGGCAGTGACATGAAACTCGGAAACTTAACTGTTCGGCAGTATTACATTATCGCCGAGTTCCTCAAGGAATAAACTTGGCAATATCTAACAAGTGGACCCCACAACCATCCAGGCTTGTGTGTTCCTGACCTTACTTGTGTGTTCCGTGACACTGCTGAGAGCAGTGCACACTTATTTTCTAAATGTTCTATAGCTTGTGAGATTTGGAGAGAAATTTCATTAATCACTAAAATTGGGAAGTGTGATATGTTTTCCTTTTCTAGTTGGTGTCTTAGTGATATTGGAGAGCAGTACACACTTATTTTCTAAATGTTCTATAGCTACGAATACTGTTCATGCAGCTATGATATATGGGCTCTGTGGCAGACACGTAACGATTTATGTTTCTTCCATGCTAGCTAGTTTGGAGAAAAACTGCTCTCCACCAGGAGCAGTGGAGCATTCTCTTCTTAAGAGATGTGAAAAAAGAGGTGGAAAAGGTAGCCCGAGAGCTAAATCGTCTGGCAGATGCACCCTCACCGCTCCTCTGGCCAGACCCTGGCTGAAAATAGTGTACCAGAGCTCCACCATCATCTGGAGCCTGGAATGACACAAAAACGCACAAGAAAACAAGACGACGATCGCGCTTGGGAGGGACCAGTTCCAAAGCTGAATCATAATCTTCGTGTTCACTTCCCATGCGACATTGATCATTCCTATGTGTTTTGTATGAGATCCTCAAGACTTCTAGTACAGCTGTAGTGGACTAATTTTGCTGAGGCGGTACTACCGTTGTCCCTCTACGTGCTTGTATCTGAACTTGGCTTCGTTTGGCAATAAAATGGGGCCAAGGCTGAGGCCCTTTCTTTCAAAAACAAAACCACCATCTAGACGTCGGTGACCTAACAGCCGTCCATGTTCGCCTGGTTTCTACTAAAGGAAAACTTGGGAATCATTTTGTCTTCTTCTTTTTCTTAATTAAGGTATTCCCGGGTCACATGTACGCCGAGTACCCCGCGCAAAAAAACATGGCAAACAACTCACAGGCAGGCCCATGCTAGACACATCAATGGATGTTCGACGGTTGGGCTTACTAGGTTGAGTTCCAAAATTCAGCACATGGCAATCTCCAGGTCTCCTCCGCAAATATTAAACGTGGGATGTAACTATCATCTCAAAGGGTTATACAAAATCCTTAAAAAAATACATGAAAGCAATAGTACAATTCCTCTTATCCTTTTCGGATAAATTAGAAATTAGTTTAAAGAGAGATAAAATGTTGTGTCGATGAAATCTTGCAATGTGTATCACATTTCTAGTGCACCAGGATACTTAATTATCTAGTTCCCACTACAGAGGAAGGGCTAAGACACTACTAGAATCGTGTTCTTTGCCGCGTGCACATGCCTATGAGTGAAATGCACCCCCATATAAATAGTTTGTATATTCCCTGTTTCATTTCCTTCCTTATGTTATATTTTTCTTTTTCTTCATTTCAGAAATTCATTTTTTCTTTTCTTTCTTTCATAATAATATTTTTGTTTTATTTTCTTTCCTTTCATTAGTTACGGCATAAAAAAGGACTATGAACAAAATTATAATTTTTAATAAATATCTAGCCAATATTTCAAGTACTTGCTGTTCAAATTTGAATTTTAGGCATTAGAAGCCTTGAAATGCACTTCAAAATATAGAAGCAAACTCGAAAACCTGAAAAACATTACATGAAAGATTAAACAATATATGTTGAGTGTATGAAAAGTTTCATGGCCAACTGATTGAGCAACCATCTGTTTGCCTTCAAACCGAACTCCTTCCATCTCGAGACCATGATTGTTCCTCAAAGTTAATTCGTCTTTTACGTACTCCCTCCGTCCTTTAATGTGTGTACTTCCACCTTGCTTGGAGAGTCAAACATTTTTATATTTGAACGTATTTATAGAACAATACACCAACATTTATGCCATCAAATTAGTAGCATTAGATTCAAGATAAAATATACTGTCATCGTATACCTATTCGATTTGACAAAGATTGATATACTTTTGCACAAAATCGGTCAAACTTGGAGATAGTTTGAACCGCCAACAAAGTTGGAAGTACACTGTTTGAAGGACGGAGGGAGTAGTTTACATGACAACTTTTGCAAACACTCTCAATTTTTAACCACAACTACAAGGGGTCATTTCATGACACTATGCCGAGTGTCTTGTTTTTCAGACTTAATTGCATTTTATAATAAAACAATAAATAAAGTCCATGTTGGTGGTTGAGCCTTGGCACCCAAAAGTTTCAAAATTCTTTTTTATAGGATGAAGGCTAAATATATACTGAAGAACACAAAAAGGATTTTGTGACCATTTTTATCCATTATTTCATGTAACTGAAGTTAAAATTTGAATATGTACGATGATAGTCTACCAATGAACTCAATGACCTAAATGTATAGGAAAAAACCCCTGAAAAATACCAAAATTTGTCTTTTAACATCTAATGTGATATGTCTACTGGATTTTCAAAGTCAAACGCTTAAGCAATGGTCGATTCAGATTCAAACATGACAGATTCGCTCTTCGAGCTAGTATTCTTCCTCCAAGATGCTTCAATTTGTAAGGAACATACGTTACAAGTTCAGCAAAACCTTCTCAAAATTTTACCACAGCCTCTAAGTGTGACATCATGACACCATGCCAATTTCTTGTTTTTCAGACTTAATTTGTATTTATTAAAATTAAAAACCTGATAAGATCAATATTGGCACCCTGATATTTGGAATTATTTTCTTTTGTTGAATTACTCCTAACCATAGACTTCAGAACGCATATATGATTTGTCAAACAATTTTTGTCAGATCGTAGTCAAATACGAATTATATATATTTAACGCATAAAAGAGAGATGAGATGAAGGAAAAGAAAATAAAATCTTTGGCTAGTGTTATATAAAAAACTATCAGCAAAGAAGGGTAATTGTCTAGTGTTTCTTGTTTCTCGATTCTAACACTAGCCAAACCACTTGTATAATGAGTCGCATAGTTTTGCAGGGTGTACTTTCCTGAAAACCTAACAAAGGTTGTTTTTTCTCGTGCCCAAGAGAAACAACACTCAGCAAAAAGAGCGACACTAGGTAAAGAGTGTGATTCTAGTAGTGACCACCTAAAATTTCACAATATAAAGTATTCCCTCCTTCCGTAACTATGTGTCGCTAATTTAGTACAAAGTTAGTGCAACTCTGTACTGAACCAGTGACATTTATTTTGGGACGGATGGAGTATAATATTGCACTTTCAATTGTGCATATAACTAGTGAACTATTACTCTAGATTTTAAGTGGGTTGGTGGGCGAAAATGCCAAACGGAGACCGAGCTCCAAGGAGACATTTATTTGAAAACTACAAAATTCAAACTTTTCAGTTTCAAAAAATTCTGAAAATAGATACGCATATAAGTAGATACATAATGTACATGTGTGCAAATTTTTAGGTCGAAACACATTAAAAAGTGAGCTACACAGAAAAGACAAATCTAGGACTTTTTAGCATATGTACTATTCATCTTCAAAGTCCATGATTTTTTTTGCAAATCGCAATTCAAGGTATTTCATCCTTGCATGCACGTGAATTTTTTGATACTGAAATTTGCATTTTTCAAAATGAAGGGCTCCATGGAGCTCGGTCTAGAAAATGTACTACTTGGTAGTGGGTTATTTTATAAATGTACTAAAGAAGATATTAAGATGGATGGACGCTAGCTAATCGAAAAGCTTAAAAGTATGGCTTGGAAACATGCAAACTTCAGGCGATGAATAGACATAGGAATCCCTATAAATTTTAGGGGAAGTAAAAGAGGTATGAAAGATGAATCGAAGTCATCTGACTTGCACAAGAAATTTACGAAAAACAAGGATCAATATGATAGTAGTACCAAACTCACTACGGAAGTTGTATTGCAGGTACTTCTAGCAGAATTCATGGTACACTTTCCCATGAGATAATAACTAATTATACAAATATTATAAATGTATTCTGACACGACTGTTAAATCTTAATCAATGGTTCTGATACATACCTTCAGGTTGCCGACCTGTCAAGGCTTAGTACGCAAGTTATTTTTTCGTTTGAAAGGATCTTAGTACGCAAGTAGACAAGAGCTTCTTCCTGCCTGTGTACCGAGTATTAGATACATAACGAGAAGAGGAGGAACATTTATGGACTGTGTTTTGTGATGGGAGGAATGGAAGGTGTGGCCAAGTATTTAAAGGCACCAGTCGAGCAGGTAGGTGCCGGAGATATAAATTCACCTAATGTGTTGTCCAGCTGAATTAAGTCACAATTCTGGCTTTAAAAAAATCACGATTTTAGGATATCTTTTTTTTTATAACTGATGCTTACAAGAAGGAAAACCCGCACTCAACCTCCCGTTTATCTGCCATGCAAATGTTTTCCCTCATGACCGTACAAATTAAACCATTATAATATGTTACTAGCAGGTGGAGGCACGGCGCCATGCCGTGCCTGTGTTTAAGCATGTTCATGATTCTCTTGTGTGTTAATCTATTATGCTTAAACCAGTTGATAATTCTTTGGTGTGTTAACCTATTGTTCTTTGATGTTGATATGATAAAGCATATATAATGCAAGAATAAACATTTGGTAAGTGCGATTTTGAGTACATCATTGGTGACAAACAGGATCGATAGACACATTTTATCTTTATTGTTCTTTTATACGATGTCCGTCAAACCTTTTCTACTTATGACAGTAATTTATTTATTTTTGTATTTAGCTTTAGCATGTTCTTGGCTAAAAGGGAGATGAAACGGGGTTGTGAATTAGATAAAAATCCAATTATACCGAGCATCAAAATATTCTACTCCATATAACAAAGAGGAGTAAAAGGTAATCCATAATCAGCATATGTGCTTCGTTTAAATAGAATAATTTACATGCATGATAGCAACATGTGTCATGTAGAACACCCTATACATAAAGTTATTGAAGCTTTGATAGCTGAAAGTAGCCAAAAGGAAACAACCATGTCGACAACACTGGAACCTCTAATGCAATCCAGAATGATTACCTCATTATCATTGTTACCAACATCACAGATGTTTGAATGATTAGCTCATGATCAATGTTACCAACATCACGGATGTTTGATGGGCCTTTCTTCAAGTATACCATGAGTTGCTGGTGCTGGAATCCTGTCCGTAACAGCAACAACATGATTAGTACTAATAGGTTGAACAAATCCCATAATACAAAAATTACCTATGAGTGCCACAAAAATATAGCTATGCCTTGTATAGGTTGTACAAAATAAAACAGTTCAAGTGCAAGAACTAGTTCGATAAATTTGAAGCACTGTAGATTAGGTGGCGTAGACCAGAAGCCGCAGACGGACAAACCAACGGAAGATGAATCAAAGGTGCTCCGCCGAAGTAGGACTGCGATCATGGTGCCGACACCAGCCAGGACGGATGTCCATTGTGTGGCGCTGCCGTCCGTTGGGCCCCTAGCTCACTTACTTATTCTTCTTTCTATTTGTTATCGGTTGGATGCATATGCATCCCTCGTCGACATCGACGTCGGGCACGCAACAGGGGTGGACTTCTTGACGTTGCCATCCACGGAGCCGACCATATCTGGGCAGACACGACAGACGACAACAACTAGAGGTCAACAAAACACTATGCACATCAAGGACCGGGTGCCGGAGCATGGGGAGTCAGGCCATGTCATGTGTATGACCAGGGATAACATAGTACGCGGATGGGAGAGGTGTAGGCCGCATGTAGAATCTCAGAGGAGATGGCAACATGCAATATCCTAGGGACAACGGTGAAGATGACCGTGGCGACGTGGTGCAAGGATGTTCCAACCGGTGCTGCTTCCATCCAGAATGGAGATTGATGTGTGGGGGTGGTGGTGCAGCCGGTGTTGAAGCGGTGTTGTCTGGTGTAGGATGGGAGATTGGGAAATGTAGAGGAGGAGGAAGCGGCCCTGGCTGGCGTGTGCCGTTTGTTAACAATAGGGTTGTATTTTATATGCGCATACGGTGGCAGAGCGGTTGGCCCCGGATTCCACAAGATTGTTCCATAGAGAGGAAAAGATAAAGTGAGAAGGTAAAAAAACATGACATAAAAAGAGGCAATGACATATAACCCACTATTTTAGCCAGGCACAAAGGTGGACCTCCCACATCAAGGCAATTTTTTCCCAAGTTTGAACCAATGGACTAACAATTCCACATGTCAATCTACAAGAGGTTGCACCCAACACTCCAAATGCAGATGATAATCTCTTTCTTTGCCACTTTAATTCTTTTATATACAACCGTTCGGTACGCTCGTGCAAATACAAAAATGACAGACACGAAAGAAATCCCCTATCGGTACCAACAAAAGGATTAACGTGAACTGCAATGTACACATGACATAGAGGAACACCTATGCTACAACCGAACGGGTTGCTACTGAAAAGGAGAATATCACATGGAAACCAACATTTTAAAAGAAACTTCCAAGGAATCACATTCGAAGATTTCAAAAATTCTGAAAAAATACAAGATATTAAGATGGTGATGTTGTATTGCCATGCAAAATTCCAAGCTGAAATACATTAGGAATGCGAGCATGGGAAAAAAATTCACCAAGGAATAGTAGCGTTACTGTTCGGGGCTATTCAATGCTGATTTTGTTTGTCCATAGCTCGCATACCTTAATATGTTTGTACTTAGAATTTTACGTGGCAATAGAACATCACTGTCTTAACATCCCGTATTTTTTCATTTCTTTTCAAAACTACAAATATCGTTTCAGTGTGGTCTTCATCGATTTTCACCGAATGTTGGGTTCCAAGAGATATTCTCCCCTACTAACAAGTTGTTAACTCTTCCGGTGATACGCTCCGGATCAGTACGTCCACGCGGGGATGCCATTGATGGACGGGCTGCAAGTCACTAGTGACATCTTCCATTGATGGTCGCAAAGGCTGAGTCCCTCCATTATAACCCGTCCACCGTTATAACAGGCTCAGTTAGTGGTGTGTATAGTGTTTTATTTTTGCAGTAGGGGCTGCAACTATTAGTCCTTCCTGTAAAACACTATACTAGCAGTGCTTGACCAAATGTCGAAAAAGCACTACCTCGTACACACACATTCCCATTCCTGTCACAAGTGCATCACATTTTACATCATCCATCTACTGTATACAACCACAAGTGCTTGCATACCCTCCACATACGCCCCCCTGCTTTACATCCTCGGTGAGCTCTTCTGAGAAAATCTCATGTAAAGCCGCTCACGGGTGGGCCTATTCGCCCTGGTGGAGAGAGGTTGCTCCCGAGCTTGGGAGTCGCGGTGGGTGGCGGCAGTAGGGTCGGCGAGCGTTCTCATCGTGTGTTGTGACGCCACAACCTCATGGTAATTTAAGAGGTAGACATTGGTGGTAGCCGAAGAGACTGCATTTGATTTATTTATGGCAGCCCAGGCACCGGTGGTGCGGTGCTTGCTAGTGGGCATGTATCCCCGAGGTCCAGCGGTTTGTTACTAGGTTGGTGCTCCTACCGGTGTAGCCTTGGAGTACATGTTGGTATCATTTTGGAGGTGCTTACACGTGCTGTAGTGGATCCTGTCCAAAGTTAGGTCAACCGGGCTACACCTGGTCCAAAGCTCGACGGTTTGATCGATACTTCATTTTTATAGTGGGTCACTGTCGGGCAAGGCATTGTGGACTGTCCCTATGGAAGTTGGTCATCAATGAAAGTCTTGCTGAGCATCTTGGTGCCGTTGACATTGGCTCTCTTTGCACAGTCCCCTCCTTGGTGGCATCACCATGAAGCATTGAAACATCTATAACCACCCGTGTTCATTATTACAGGTGGAAAAGCTTGACTCAGCTAGCTAGGTGGGAGTATGATGGCTTTTTGATGATTTTCTTCTTGGAGGCATGAAATTTGTAGTAGTGAACTTGTGGTTTGTCGTGTGTCCGGTGTTGGCATTACCGAGGGCACCAGTTGGTTTATGTTCCAGTCAAGTTTGGAGACATGCTATTAATGAGTAAGGTGGCACGCCATCCTCAGAGATTTGTAGTGGCCCGAGACTGCCACCATCGATGTTGACTTCTTTGTTTGGCGGCTAGAGTGCCCTTGTGTAGGGCTTGTTTCATTCTAGCGGCTATCCTTGCCTAGTTTGGCTTGGTTTTGTGGCCATAGGTACCAGTAGCCTAGCTTTTTTTTCCTTCTTATTAACCGAGATTTGTTAGGTTTTTTGATCTAGTTTCTTTGTAAACAAGATCGATTCTATAAACTTTTTTGCATATGTTTTTCTTGCAAACTAGACTAAATATATATATTCTTCTAATGGAAATTGCAGGAACCCTCTACACTATAGAGCTCCTTAAAAAGTAGAATTGTAACAAAGATGGTGCAAGTTGTATATGCGAGAAAATTCCATATTTTCAAAAATAACCCTCTACACTATAGAGCTGGGATAGTGTACTTGTGCCTAATCTGTTATGTGAGCTAGGCATAAACTTAATTTTGTCCCTCCCCATTTTTTATAACCGGGAAGAATGGTCATGTTATTTCGAGGACAAATGACATTTTTCCAGTAAAATATGTGTGCCAGTTATATAGGTAGTTGAATGAGAATCTTGCTCAATATGATATTTTTTTGGAAAAACCAAGTTCAATGAAAAGATATCTGGGGAGATCAGTGCCCCACCCCCAAAGGTCATCAATTAATGTGTGCCACATTTCTCGTAATAGTTGCTCTCATGGACAATACTTGTCATTGCTAGAATCAATTTGTTTGCCTTGTGCTTGGTACACTCGGTGAAGTCCTCAAAACACTCGGAAAAGGCTTCACCCAGTGTTACATTCAGCAAACATCCCTCCGGAAAAGGGCTCTTTGTTGAGTTCTTTTGCCGAGAGTAAAATTTTGGCACTCAGCAAAGAAAATTGAAAAGATGTAATGGAACGGGTGGCATCGGTGCCACGTGGTGCAAGTGATTTACTGAGTACAAGAACTTGACAAAGGAGAAGGCTTTGCCGAGTGTTGGTGAATAAGAACCCGAAAAATGAAGATTGTGTTGTGCCTTCCAGGCTGCCACACCATGCTATGCCTCGCGACCTTCTCATACGCGCCACACAATGCCACTGCACCTTGGTTGCCACATCGTGCATCCCCAACACGTGCAAGCCACCGCACCGCGCCACATTGCCTCGCCACCGTGACCTACCAAAAGCTCATATCGGTGGCCCTCCCATGAGCCATGCTCAAGATCGTACAATAAAAGAGAATAATATT
The DNA here is from genome assembly GCA_902687465.1 of Secale cereale. NCBI lineage: Eukaryota > Viridiplantae > Streptophyta > Magnoliopsida > Poales > Poaceae > Secale > Secale cereale. Next base: position 892,667,710 of record LR738715.1, read on the forward strand.
CCGCAAGAAGTGGGGTATCAATGGTGGTCCACGAAGAGGAGTAACAACAGAAGCCGAGGGACTGGAGTGGTTGCTATTTGTCGACACTTGAGCATGTTGTTGCCTCTGCTTCAACAACATATGCTCTGCATGCTTGCTACTTTTTGTGAGTGCTACAGCTACTTCATCCTGACGCTATTGCATGCCACCAGATATGATGGGAAAGGCAACAGTGTAGAAGAGGAGACGACGGAGGGAGATGGGGAGGAGATGAGGGAGAAGGAGAAGGAGGGTTGGAAAGTAGACGAGGGAGAGAGCATGAGAGGAGATTATTTTTTGTGCGCCACAACATCGATCCACACTTCTTACTCCCAACCAATCAGTACGAATCATGCGGATCGCGTGTTTCTTGGTTTGCCGAGTGTTATTTATGAAACACTCTATGGATATTTACTTTCATACATTGTTTCTTTTTCATTTTATTTTTATTTTATTATATTCTCTTTTACTTTTTGGATAAAGCTTAAAAATAGAATAAATAATAAAAATAATATTTTCAACCCATTTGTGTCAATTATTTCATGCATTTTCTGAATAAGAAAACCAATCAGCTCCAACAGATATATTTCACCCTGATATTAAGAATTTCTCTTCTTTCCTTGGACAAGGTCAGAACATAGAATCATCAAATAAAAAACGAATATTCAAGCTATTATTCCCAATTTTTTTATGCATTTATGATTCAAATTGAAATTATATCTGTGGCATGCCTAAAAGTGCGCTTGATGGGTTAAATATAGCAAATGAACCCGAAAAATGCCAAATTTGAATGTGAAATGTATGCTGGTGTATGTTATGTGTATAAGAAAAATCAAGGTCAAACGGGTAAGCAACCTACACTTAACCTGCAAACCTGACACATTCCCTCTCGAAGCCACTATTCTTCGGAGATTTTTTGGTTTCTAAGCAACGTGGTTGTTATGTTACTTGTTGCTCATCGCGGATTCCTTTGATGATGGAGCTCATTGCATATGCGATTGTTATGCGACTTGTTGCTCCTATGGACATGTTGCTTATACGGACTTGTGCTTTCAAACTTTTATGGACATGTTATTGTTATGTTACTTGTTGTTATATGGACAATGAGATTGTTACATGCTTGTAGGGATATGGTGCTTCCCGGAGTATTTTGTCTCTCTATATATGTTATGTGTATATATGCATGTGCTGAACTGTAGGCTGCTTCAATAAGAAAAAGAAATCACTACTGGGCAGTAAACCGATTCTTATACTCAGCTTATAGTGTATGGAGAGTATTGCACTCGGCTTACATCCCATGTGGCATGGTCTGGGAGCACCTGACCAAACAACATTGCTCGGTTCCGGAGTAACCCGAGTATCCCAGATGCGTACTGGGCATATTTGGAATATATGCCGAGAGGACTGCACTCCACTTATTTAAAAGCTGAGTACGCCCTGAAGACACTCGTCTTACCTCCTCCACACATAGCAGCCTCAGAGACGTTCTTGCAGAAATTTAAACCAAGTGAACGACACTGGACTTATATATGAGATGTGTATACCCAGTAGACTCTCCCAGAATTTAAGCCAAGAGAAGCTCTGCCACAAATATAAGCTCAGAGCATGGCAGTCGGCTTACATATACACCAAGAAGCCTTCCGGGGCACGTCGATTATGGCAATGTGCCATGTGCCACCACTATTAACGTTGTCTGATCGTCAAAGATCTTTATGTTGCTGAGTAGCCATATATTGCGCTTGGCTTATGCTTTGTCTATTACCAGATAAACTGACATGGTGTATGACGAATCGTAAATATTGATTTGAACAGTCGACTTAGATTTTGCCGAGTAAATTTGTGTGTTAGCCGACTATATTGGATACTTGGGCTTTCAATGTACTTCCTCTACTATACACTACACCCTCTTATGTAACCAACCTTTTCCGTGCCACGATGTAGTGTACTCAATGACAATCGATAAAATATACTCTCACTGACTCATGCAAAGCCTATTTTTTTAGTGTAACTATTACGAATAACATTGGAAGAGGATGCATTTGATGTCGCATATAAAAAGCATAGTTTAAATAGCGGACTATGGCATTCTATGTTTGATGCTAACTGTAGTGCGCTAAATAGATCTAAATTGTACATGTTGCATTTACCGCGACGCCCCACCAAGCACTATAACAACGTTATACTGCTGAGATTGCGTAAAGTGTTACTCTAACCTCGAGAACAAATGCACCCGCATAAATAGTGAAGTCCATAAAAATGTAACAAGTAAGGAATATATCAGACTTTCTTTATGTATGAACATCAACAGTTGTTGTCCCAAACATCTTGTAAATTTTGCCGACAGAAGATATCCATAGTTGCTGTCCCAGAAAAATTAAAAAACGAGTTATATGCGACATCTACTCTGAGGCATCGATAATGCATAATTGGGACTCAGAAGACACCAAGCATGTTATAATGTGTGTTTTTGAGTCCCAATTATTTTTTGGTACAGGCCTCCACAGATGACTTTTCTACGTGAATTTTTACTGGGTGTTAGAACATATGTCGATGTTCATCCACAAAAAATACAGATTTTTTTACATTCATAGACTATTTTAGTGATTTTCCAGAGGTAGTTGATCTCGGGAGCAGATAATCCATGTCTGTGCGCTATTTATATCTATGATAAAAAAAGTGTAGAAGCTTTTATTTATATGAGAAGGAAAGAGGCAGATGTGGTGCAAACATAGAACCAAAGGTTCATAATATAAAAATATAAAACTTCTCGGCTTTTACCAAATTTTAATTTTTTTTGGAATGAACACATCATTCAATTTGGCATACAGAGTACTAAAGATTTCATCGAAAACTTACATCAGCTTGCCAAACAAAGGCTAATAGAAAAAAAGGTTCTTTTTTTTACGCTTAACAAATAATAGGTTCTGGTTGTTGATTCTACTCCGTAACTTAACAGTCGGATATTAATGAGATATGGATGGATGGATGGTACCTAGCTGGTGGCCCTAATTACTGCACCAACTAACCTTCATTATTTGTAGTTAATTAATAGTGAACACAAGCAGGGGTGTACAGAAGCAGAAACAAACTCGTGTTACATGTTGTACAGCGGCACCATCGTAATCTTGGAGATGTGGAAGCTTGGTGCTGCTATCATAGGCTCACGGCTCGTAATTTGATCCAATTCCCTGGAGCTTGATGGGGACAGCTGCTATAACTTCCAGTTGTTGGACACAAGCACAAGAAACATCGGCACTTGGACTAGTCTTGTTCATCATAGTAATAAGTATGAAGCAGTTAGGGTTGTAGAACTCTTCTACATCAGTTCAGAACTAGGACAATGAGCTAGCTACATGCCAATCACCCTGGCCATCTATCCAATGTAAAGAAAAATAAATATGATTTAGCAACTGCCGAGGATGCCGAGAAGACTATACGCTTAACACATTGACCCATGGTAGTCCTCATGAAGCCCTACCAGAAATGTAAGCCCAAAGATTGGCTGTCGACTTACATATACGCCAAGAAGCCTTCCGAGGCACATAGGTTATGCCAAGGTGACACGTGGCACGGTCCGTTAACGTAGCCTGGCCGTCAAAGATCTTCATGTTCTCAAGCAGCCATATATTGCCCTCGGCTTACACTTTGTCGTGTACCCAATAGATAATACTCCAAGATCAACTATTTTACGGCCATGGGCAATTGGGTGTAAGCCATGTACTCCCATGGCCGTCAAAGCTTTTAGGCCTCCACGGATGAATTTTGTAGGTGATTTTTTACTAGGTGTTAGAACACATGTTGATGCCGGTCTATTCAACTCCAATGGCAGTACAAAGAACACTAGAGGAAATAAAAATTACAACCAGGTTCGTGGACGACCTAGCAATGACGACAAGCACTGTAACGAGCTAAAGGAGCGCCGCCGTCCTCGCCCCTCCCTTGTTGAAGTCAGGCAAACCTTGTTGTAGTAGACAGTCGGAAAGTCATCGTGCTAGCACCCTGCAGGACCAGCGCACCAGCGTAGCAACCATCACTGATGAAAAAAGCCGCAGATCGGAAGCATCAAACCCGTAAACACTCAAACCAAGACGAGCATAGAACGGATCCAAAAATATCACCGATGACCAGCATGGAATGAATCCCGTAAGATTCGACGGATACACACCTGCACACACCCTCCGAGGACGCTAGATGCATCTTCGGGATGGGGCTAGAACGTGGGCACATTATTCCTATTGAGGGACATCGCCACTGCCACACAACCCCTACCAAAACACCGAACCTACAAGAATAAGAACGGGATCCCTTCTGCCGGCGTTGGGCCATGATCCGTCGCACCTTCATGGCCCAAAGGCCATCGAAGATGTGGCGGGCCGGAGGAAGCACCGATAGGAGAAATAGTAAAGCTTGTGATGTTTTCTTGTTAAATGTTGTACAACAGCATTGTTGTAATCCTGAGGATGTGGAAGCTTGGAGGTGCTAGCACAGGCTGACAACTCGCCGTCATAATTTGAACCAATTCCCTGGAGCTCGATGGCGACAGGTGCTATAACTTTCAGTTGTTGGACACCGACAGAAGCAACAGCGGCAGCGGAACTAGTTTGCTCATCATAGTATTCACAATTAGTAGGAAGCAGTTAGGGTAGTACAGCTCAGGAACATCTTTTTTTACGAGAAAAGTTTCAATCTATTTATATTCGATCATGGTAGTACAACGAACAACAGAAATAATAAAAATTACATCTAGATCGGTAGACCACCTAGCGACGACTACAAGCACTGAAGCGAGCCGAAGGCGCGCCGCCATCATTGTTATAGTAGACAGTCGGGCACAACCAGTGCATCAGAACAGCAACCGCCGCCGATGAAGAATAACGTAGATTGAAAGGATCCAACCCAAAGACACACAAACATAGACGAACAACAACCAGATCCGAGCAAATCCACCGAGGATAGATTCGCCGGAGACACACCTCCACATGCCCACCAATGATGTTGGGCACACCACCGGAACGGGGGTTAGGCGGGGAGACTTTTATTCCATTTTCAGGGAGCCGCCACCGTCTCGTCTTCCTGAGCAAGACATAAATCCTAACGAAACCTGAAGGAACGACTAACAACGAAGCCCTCCCGCTGGCCCTTGCCAAGATCCACCACGCCCCCATGGCACTAAGGCCACTGGAGGCGAGGCGGACCTATGGCGGCGCCGACGAGAGGCACAAACCCTAGATTGGTTTTGGAGGAGGAGGAGGCGGCGGCTGAGGTACAACTCATGAACATCGGGTCAGGATTTTACATTTTTTGTACAATCCTTCATGGATGAATTTTCTAGGTGAAATTTTACTGGGTGTTAGAACATGGGTTGATGTTCATGCACAAAAGAATCTGACATTGGTTATAAAAAAATTGATATTTTGACTTATGTACACTATTTTAGGGATTTTCTAAAGGTTAGCTTGGGTGCAGATAATCCATGTCCATGCATTATTTAAAACTATGATTCAAAAGTGAGAACTTTTTATTTAAATGAGAAAGACAGAGGAAGGTGTGGTGCAAACACACAAATGGTTCTGGTTGTTAATTCTACTCGATAACTGAATAGTTGTGTATTAATGAGATATGTATGGATGGGGCAGCAACTAGGGCCACAGGTTGGAGGTACATAGCTGGCAGCTGCTAATTCCTACACTAACCAACCTTCACTAGTAGTAGGTAGCTAATAGGGAACAAAAGCTGTGGTGTACAGAAGCAGAAACAAACTCCTGTCTCATGCTCACAGCTCCCGGTCGTAATCTGAACCATTGGCTCGACGGGGACAGTTGCTGTAATTTCCAGTTGCTGGACACCGGACCTAGTCTTGCCCATCATAATACTCACAACAAGTATGAAGCAGATAGGGTTGTACATCTCATCAACATCAGTTCAAAATTTCAACAATAAGCTAGCTACATGCCAATCACCCTATCAAACTATCCAACTGAAATCAACCAATATGATTTAGCAACTGCCTAGTATACCCAGAATAGTCTACGCGTAACCCGCTGACACGTGGTAGTCTGCAAGAAGCTCTGCCAGAAATGTAAGCCTAGAAAATGGCACTCGGCTAACATATACGCCAGGAAGCCTTCCGGGGTACTTAGATTATGCAAAGGTGTCATGTGTCACGACCCTTAACGTAGCCCGGCCGTCAAAGAGCTTTTCGTTGCTGAGCAGCCATATAATGCGCCTGGCTTATGCTTTGTTGAGTACATGATATAAAATACTTGGCTTATACCAAATTGCCAGGCTTGGTGTAAGCTCAATCCTAAATGACGGGTCACACACTCGGCTTAAAGTTTGCCGAGTAGATGTTGTTGTAAGCCAAGTATATTGGATACTTGTGATTTTAATGTATTTCCTCGAGAGTGCACGACGTCCTCTTATGTAACAAACCATTTTCACACCATGGTGTAGTGTACTCAATGATAATCGATAAAATATTCTCTCTCACTGGCTCATAAGAAAGCCTGTTTTTTGGTTTAACAATTACAAATGACATTGGAAGATGACGCATTCGATGTCGCATATAAAAAACATAGTTTTAAATAGCAGACTATGGCATTCTATCTTTGAAGCTAACTATAGTGCGCTAAATAGATCTGAGTTGTAAATGATGCATTTACTTTGACACCCCTCCAATTAATATAGTACCGAGATAGCCAAAAGTGTTACACTAATCCAGAGCACAGATGCACCCGCATGAATAATAAATTCTGAAAGAAATCTAAAAAATAAGGAATATGTCTGATTTTGTTTTGTGGACGAACATCGGCAGGTGATCTGACATCATGTAAAATTTCAGCGCCAAAGGACATCATTAGTTGTTGTGCCAAAGAAAATAGAAAACGAGTGCCCCAAATGCGTGTTTTTGAGTCCTGAATTTTGATTTTTTTTTTAGTACATGCCTCCACAGATGACTTTTTTCGGTGAATATTTACTAGGTGTTAGAACAAATGCTTATCTTCTTTCCACAAAAAATTCTGATTTTTTAAGTTAGGTACACTATTTGAGGAATTTCCCAAAGGTAGTTGAGCTCGGGAGCAGATAATGCATGTCCGCGCTTCATATAATACATGATAAAAAAGTATAGAATCTTATATTTAAATGAGATAGAAAGAGGGAGATGTGCTGCAAACAAACAAAAGGTTCTGGTTGTTGATTCTACTCCGTAACTGAATAGTCCTATCTTAATGAGATATGTATGAATGGGGCTGGAATTAGGGCCACAGGTTGGAGGTACCTAGCTGGTAGCCCGTAATTAATACACTAACTGACCATCGTTAGTAGTAGGTAATTAGTAGTGAACAAAAACGAGGGTGTACAGATGCAGAAACAAACTCGTGTTACATGTTGTACAGTAACAGGCTCACAGCTCGCCGTCGTAATCTGAACAATTTCCTGGAGCTCGATGGGGACATCTGCTATAAGTTCCAGTTGTTGGACACCGGCAGAAGCAACTGCGGTAGAACATCGGCGGAACCAGTTATCCCATTTAGTTAGTTTTATTTTGAATTAGCCGATTTATAGAAGTTTTTCCATTTTTTAACATAACCTTGCTTGGAAAGTGAGGCTTCATACAATCTGAACTCGGTATGTGCAATAGTTATGCAGATATAAACCGAATTCGTCTGTGTTTGATTCTTGGAAAAAAACATGGCATGTCGTATGCTTGATGAAGTACTCTCCAACGTATTGATCTCCTTAAGCATGGGGTCATCAATTGAGTTGGCAATGGGAAGGACGTACAGGTCGCCCAATTACTCCGATGAGCCAAACCGTAATAAAGATGAATGACTAGCTGGTTAACTAAGCCGTTGGCTGCTAGGATTGTGTACTTGTGTCTAATCTGTTATGTGAGCTAAACCTAAACATTAGAGAAATTGAATACTGGAAAGATATGCTACTGGTTAGGGGTTCAGCAGTCATTGTTAAAACTAAACTGATCCGTATATTGGGAAGAAACTGAAAAGGTTTTCAGTACAATGTTATTGCCATATATTGGGATGGCTTGCAGAGAGAAAGTAAAAGTCTTAGCCATAAGCTGATATAAAACTGGAGTGAAGGGGCTTCTAATATATCCATAGTGACATTAACTCAAACTCAACATGTCTAGTCTGTTGATAGCCGAACACTTTATAATGCTGCGCTAACATGCCTCGGCGAGATAGTTTGAAATAAGAGGTGCATTCAAGTTTATGGCACCCAAATCTTGGTTGTCATACCTGACTAACTGACACCAAACTGGAAGAAAGTTGACTGAATTACCATGTCCAATTCGTCCATGGCTGAAGACTGAAGGAGCATGCACACGTGAATACCACTAAGCTTCATTCCTTGGCTTGGACCGTGTGCTTATGTTGCATCGAAATAGGATGTACACATAGATAGAAATTGTAATGCAACCAGGAACCAAATTACATGAACTGGAAATTGAATATCCACATTAGAATCCCCATATGTGAAACTGAATCTGCACGGTATATATAAAAAATAGTTACTTAACTAACCTGAAAATTAGTACTGTGAAGTAGATTAGATCAGCCACCGTATCTTGTACCGAAATATTATACTGTACATCTGGAATGAAAGATCAAGGGAATGTCACTGGGCAACAATGCAAAGCAAAGACTGCAAATATTGAAATAACCAGAGGGTTAATGCTACCGCTTGGTTTCTGTTAAATTCAGAATCACCATTAGCAGCTCCAGGCATGATCTGGAATCTGGTGGGCAGGGCGGAGTTTCGCAATAAACCGTAGCCTTGTTCTTCTCCTTTGCGGGTGGTTGTCAAATGCGTCGACATCAAACTGGAATCAGGACGCGAGTTCTTCCTTCTTCGCCACGCCTTTGTCGTCCCATGCCCGTCCTTCAATGACGTCTTTATCATGGGGCATCCGCCACCAAGTATTCACACCCATTCGCAAGAGGGAGGGCCGGGAGGGTGGGCATTACTAGATAGCAGCCGCCCAAAAGGAATACGAGATCGACGAAGGCGGCGGCGGCGGCGGTGTACTCCATAGCTGTTCCTCGGTTCGCTGTGTGCAGGGAGGTTGCTAGAGGCCCATTAGGTCCAACTTAACCCGAGACGACCAAAAAAGCGACCGGAGCAGCGGCCCGCGATGGTTAGCGATCCTTATTAGCGAATGAAGGCGGATTAGGAGCGATTCACAGGAAATCCGACGGCCGAAAATTCTTAAAATTGATGATTGGACGGTCGCGGAAGCTGATGGCCTAAGATGGCTGGAAAGTTGTGTCGTTTTAATGTATCTACTAGATCATGATAGGCACGCATTGCCGCACCCGTTCATTTTTACAATAGAATGATAGGAAATTCCATACATGTATGATGGCAGGAAACACACACAACCAGTTCCCAAAAAATTTGAGGACAAACTCTGAACTGCAAATAAACAAATATCACATAACTATAATTTTCAAGTCATTCAGCAGCCAGGTTGAGCTACAGGCTGTTCACTAAAATGAAACAAGTTTAATTTTAACAAAGGGATGCAAAACCTCTTTTACCGGGAAGGATTCCCATAGGCCGGAGATGGAGAATGCAACGATGGGTTTCCGCCTCATCAGCACATATTGAATAGTACACCTATAAACTCATCATTGTATGCTCCTTCGTCAAATAGTATGCATTGAAGAAATACCCTACAATAGTGTGATAATACTGTAACTAATCTTGCAACCAGCTCAAGCCGGTCATGACGCACGCATGTTTTTGTCGTTGTGGTGCAAAGATCGGCAGGAATAAAGATAACTGAGAGTATCAGGGTGCCTGCTACTGAGAATAGCAGCGAGAGCATACATTGTTCCCAAACTAAATAGTTGAAGTTAGAACTGTTTCACCTAAATTAAATAACCTCCAACCAGCTCGAGCCGGTCATGATGCATGCATGTTATTGTTGTTTGAATAGCACGCAAGGTATCATCAGTTATCTGTGAAGATGTAAAAAGCTAATGACTTACCTGGCGTAACTATTGTATGCCGAAGCATGTTAAGATCAACAAACTGAAAGCGCATGAAATACAGTTATGAATGGAATATTTTGCCTGATCCATGAATAGCTTGAATAATTTCTAAATTAGGCTGGGGTGACCAGCCAGTATGCTTGAGGAATTACACCTGCATTAGTCAAACAAACACACAAATTTAGATTCACAAGACCAATTCATTCAATGAAACAAAAACAGTGTCAAAATACTCTTAACTTGTATCCCTGGATAAAAATAAAGATCTTGTTCTCAGTCGATGTAGTACAACACATGAAAATAGGCCAGACTAATGAAGGGATGGCCCACAGAAAGAAAGCACAAATATCCAAATTTCTGCCCACTCAATTTATATATAAAATAACTAATGCAGCTAGCAGACCTACCTCTCAACGTTCCTACCATAGCCTCTGTAAGCTGGAATTATAGGAGTGTTGGTTATTTTCATATGTTGCACACTGTTATTTGTCCTCAACGCTGCAACAACACCACATCATGCAGATATTATTTCATTATTCCTCGCGGGAAGAGGCAATATCGGACTGTACAGATACCACATATACTAAACATATGTAAATGGAAAAAAAAAAACTACATATGTACTGCAAACGTGCTGCTTCAACTATATTGAATCAAGCTTTGCTTGAGGTCATCCAGCACAAAGAAGAGCTCCTGCACCATTACACAGAAGTGACTCGGAAAATAACTGGCTTGATCAGAAGAAGGATGGCCTAAATAGATCACAAAATAAATTGGTAGAGCTTGAAAGAACAATTATTTCATTTAATTTGAAGAGAAGTCAAAATCTGGAAGCAGCTTCGGTCATAGTAATAGTTTAAGCCGCACATTTAATCATCCAGAATGACAAACTCGATTGAAAGGGGATTTCGTTATGTACACAAAGTACATATATGAGAAAAAAATAGAACCGGTGATAATTTAGTGAGGAGCCAATCATGAAACTGGTGAATTAGTGTAAAGATATTGAATTTGCAACCATTTAGAAAGAGGTATACCAGCCAACTAAAAACATCCTAAAAGCGACAGCTGACCTTACATTGGAGAATAGACACATTTTGCACAGCAAAGAAAAATAGATCTACTTATCTCGACTGCCGTATTTTTTTATTCGAAGTGACTACTGCCACATTTTTCTTGTAATGCATGAAAATAGACACATTCGAAGTGACTACTGCCACATATAACATATATCAAAGGTCAGAACGCTGTGGAGAGAGAAAGAAAAACAAATACTTCAATGCATCCCCAATATACTTTTCAATCAAAACACCCAGGTCTTACATCAAAAGTGATTTTCTTGATAAATCTACAACTGTATAGTGTTGGTGATAAATTATTTGGAGTACAAGAACATCATATTTTTTGCTAGAGAATACGTGTATCGGAAATATAATTCCTCACAAACGTCCTGATATCTAATCGATATCGACCAAATCCAAAAATACACGAGAAAGCCACTTCTGGTTGTGTGACCAGTCACGATTACAAGGTTAGAATATCCAAATATTTAGGAGGATAAATACCCAAGGATAATGGTGAACACTGACATAATATTTTTCACATCATATCAGCAATTCATCAAACAACAGAAGTGCAAAGGCTAAAGCGCAATCTCAATAGGAAAAAAAAATGGATGTATGGTAGCTGTACAGTGCCCCGGCAGGTTAGCATGGTCAATACCGTAGATCACATCAGTGGTGCACGTATAGGAGGGGTCACGGCGTACACATCCACTGCTGCTATTGTAGACATGGTGACACGCCGTGCCTCCATCTGCAAGCGATCGACGTTGTCTGCACTTTGATCGCGCCCCGACATCATATGACGTGCGGTCGTACCTTGCTAGTCAGGTGCTCGAGCGAGATAGGATCCAACGACGGTGCGGCAGCGAAGTTCAAATCTGGCGTAGACAGAAGCTGGACCAGGGGTGCAGCAACGACTCACCCACCATCGCCTTCTTGTTCTTGCGGTCTGTCGGATCCTCCTCGTGCGTGTCGGACATGTACCCGCCGCCTGGGGTGCCTTCGTCGATCGGCGAGAGAGGGATATCGTGAGTAGGAGCCCCTAGGACAGTGGCTCAGATTTTCAAATGCATGACAGTACATGAGCAATCGGGGCAGCTCAATACCACGGTGGTGTGCATGGCGATCCGATCCGATCTCTCTCTCCGGTGATGGTGACTGTGGCGACGCACCACCTAGGTCAAAGGGAACGACGGTCGCGATAGTCATCTTCTCTTCTGGCTACACTTGACAGAGGCTGCTATAGGCCCACTAGGCCGAATTTAATCAGAGAAAACCAAAAAAGTGACCAGAGCAGCGGCCAACACCGTTCGCGGTCATTAATGGGGAACATACGTGGGATGATCTCAGAGGACAGGAAAAGTGCTCGGTTATAATGTACTATTTAAATATGTCGATGGTCATCCACAAAAAATTCAGATTTTTTTACATTCTTACACTATATTAGTGATTTTCCAAAGGTAGTTGATCTCCGGAGTAGATAATCCAGGTCCGTGCGCTATTTAAATCTATGATTAAAATAATGTAGAAGCTTTTATTTAAATGAGAAGGAAAGAGGCAGATGTGGTGCAAACAAATAAAAGGTTATGGTTGTCGGATATTAATGAGATATGGATGGATGGGGCCACAGGTTGGAGGTACTCCCTCTGATCCTTTTTACTCTGCACATTGGTTTTGCCGAAAGTCAAACTTTGCTAAGTTTGACCAAATTTATATTAGAAATTATTAGCATCTATAAATTCTAATAAATATAATATGAAAATATATTTTGAGATGAATCTAATGATATTGGTGTTGTTATGTGAATGTCAGTAATTTTTTATATAAACTTGGTCAAAGTTGGATGAGATTGACTTCAGAAAAACCTAATATGCAGAGTAAAAAGGACCGGAGGGAGTACCTAGCTGGTGGCCCCTAATTACTTCACCAACTAACATTCATTATTTGTAGGTTATTAAGAGCATCTTCAACAGAAGCGCTATATAAACGACACGCGGTATAAAGACTGCTTTTAGGACGCGCGGATCTGATTTGGAGTCTCCAGCGGCAGCACAAAAAGCGCACGCGCTATAACTAATGCAGCGTGTGCATTAAAAAGGCATTGCACGCAGCATATTTAGTGCCTATGGTCGCGCGCGCTGTAAACTCTGGGCTGCTGCAGGTGAGACCGCTTGATTGGGACCGCTGGACTCGCGCGCGCATCATATTTTGCAGCGCTTGTTGGAGCAAACGTCTTCTAGCGCCTTAAAAAAAACTACTTGCGCGCTGTAAACCTGTCTTTTGGGCGCCGCGCATTGGGCGGCTGTTGGAGATGTTATAATACTGAACAAAAGCGGGGGTGTACAGAAGCAGAAACAAACTCGTGTTACATGTTGTACAGCGGCACCATCGTAATCTTGGAGATGTGGAAGCTTGGTGCTTCTATCATAGGCTCACGGCTCCGTCCGTAATATGAACCAATTCCCTGGAGCTTGATGGGGACAGCTGCTATAACTTCCAATTGTTAGGGTTGTACAACTCATCAACATCAGTTCAGAACCTGGAAATGTAAGCCCAAAGATTGGCTGTCGACTTACATATACGGCAAGAAGCCTTCCGAGGCACGTAGGTTATGCCAAGGTGACACATGGCACGGCCGTTAACGTAGCCCGGCCGTCAAAGATCTTTATGTTCCCAAGCCGCCATATATTGCTCTCGGCTTACACTTTGTCGTGTACCCAATAGGTAATACATGGCTTACACCCAATTGCCCATGGCCGTCAAAGATTTTAGGCCTCCACGGATGATTTTTGTAGGTTGTTTTTTACTAGGTGTTAGAACATATGTTGATGCTCATCCACAAAAAAAATAATAATATGATTTTTACATTCCATACACTATTTTATGGATTTTCCAAAGGTAGTTGAGCTCGGGATCCGATAATCCATGTCCTCGCGCTATTTAAAACTATGATAGAAAAAGTGTAGAAGCTTTTATTTAAATGAGAAAGAAAGAGGGAGATGTGGTGCAAACAAATAAAAAGGTTATGGCTATTAATTGTACTCCTTAACTAAGTAGTCAGATATTAATGAGATATATATGTATGGGGCCGGAACTAGGACCAGAGATTAAAGGTACCAGCTGGTGGCCCCTAATTACTACAGTAACTAACCTTCATTAGTTGTAGGTAATTAATAGTGAAGAAAAGCAGGGGTGTACAGAAGAAGTAGAACCAAACTTGGGCTGGAGCACTATCATTGGAGTTGAATAGCAGGGGTGACCACCTAGCGACGACGACGACAAGCGACGACGACAAGCACTGGAGCGAGCTAAAGGCGTGCTGCCATCCTCGCCCCTCCCTTGCTCGAGCCGGGCAAACCTTGTTGGAGTAGACAGTCGGAAAGTCGTCGTGCTAAGGCACCGTAGGACCAACACACCCGTGTAGCAACCATCACTGATGAAGAAAGTCATAGATCCGAAGCATCAAACATGTAAACACTCAAACCAAGACGAACATAGACCGGATCCACACAGATCCACCGAAGACCAGTATCAACCGAATCCGACGAGATCCGACGGAGTCATACCTCCACGCACCCTCCGATGCATCATCAATATAGGGCTAGAACGTGGGAGACATTATTCCTATTGAGGGGATTGCCACCGTCACACAGCCCCAACCAAAACACTAAACCTACAAGAATGAGAACAGGGTCCTTCCCGCCGGCAGGGCGCCATGATCCTTTGCACCTCCATGGCCCAAAGGCCATCGAAGATGGGGTGGGCTGGAGGCAGCGCCAACGGGAGAAAGAAGAAACCTTGGGATGTTTTCTTGTGGAGGAGGAAACAGAAAGGCTCAACTTCTGTTACATGTACAACAGCACTGTTGTAATCTTGGAGATGTCACAGGCTAACAACTCGCCGTCGTAATCTGAGCTAATTCCCTGGAGCTGGATGGCGATAGCTGCTATAACTTTCAGTTGTTGGGCACCGACAGAAGCAACGGCGATACCGGAATTAGTCTTGCTCATCATAATACTCGCAATAACTAGAAAGCAGTTAGGGTAGTACAGCTCATGAACACCCGTTAAGAATGTTACTTTTTGTTTACAAGCCTTCATGGATGACTTTTCTAGGTGAATTTTTACTGGGTGTTAGAACATAGATTGACGTTCATCCAAAAAAAAATCTGATTTTTTAACTTATGTAACCTATTTTAGGGATTTTCCAAAGGTAGTTGAGCTCGGGTGCAGATAATCCATGTCTGTGCATTTTTTTTTTGACAAAGGGAATATATTAATATCGTGAAGATACCAATTGCACCCGGTCTCTGTACCAACAAGATGTCCAAAGACATCAAGGATACATACAACCAAAAAAGAAAGTAAAAAGAAAATAAGAAAGAAAAGAGACCCCGCCTCGGTGAATAATCACTAGCAACAGCAGCACTCTAACCACCACCAAAGACAACACCCGGATTATAAAAAGAGGTTCTTCAAAAGCAACGCCTTCAAGAAAAAAACAATGCACAAGCGTTGTCGTTGCCTGATCGAAGATCTTGGATTTTCACCTTGGAGAAAGTCCGAGTTCACCCAAAATAATGCCTTGAACAAGGCCATTGCTAGGCATAACCAATAAAGGCATGACCTTGGATTTTCATCTTGGGAATCGAGACTCGGTACTTGTGGAGCTGCACCAAAAATGCAGTCCTCCAGTGTTGTTTCCCCCGCTTGCCGAGGCCGCTATTACAAGTCACTTTTCTGGCACACAATCTTCATCGCAACCAATACACCCTTCCATCGAAGCTTCGGGACCTCCGATTGCAGCCGCCATGATTTTCCCCACCTTTATCAATGCCTTAGGAATCTTGACTTAGACATGTCCCATGACACTGATAAGAAAGCGAGGGTTCACGCCGCGCCCTGTTGAAGTCGTGTTGGCTGATAATATGAGCGCACGCGTTCGGAGCCTCTCCAATCTAGACATCCAGGGGCAACATACGCCAATCCATATAGATCTCCGATAGGATAGACCAGAACTCGTCACTGGCCAGATCGACGAGTTCAACATCAGGCATAAGGATGACTTGGTGGACGAAGAGTGTTAGAGCCAAGATCCAGGGCAAGCCCCCATCATGGACAAGAGACGGGCCCTCGCCTGAGCCATGTGCGCCGGCGAGAGACGGCCATGCCGCCGGCCAATAGGAACCCTGGCAGCCGCTGGCGTGCCTCGCAATTCTTTTCATGGCCCAGATACAGCGACATGGAACCAAGGCTGCACCAAAGCTCTCGTGTTGCACCACAGACGACGTAGCAGGCCGGCTGGACCAGACACCTAGATCCGAGCAGAACCGCGACAACTCTGATTGAGCACCACCGCTTGAGAACTCCCCGAGCGAGATCTACCCAGCCAGCCCTGCAACACCAGCGCAGAGCCGCATTGTCCCTCCACCATGAGCCGCCGCCCGAGCCTCTCCACCGGACTCAATCCCCGCCACCAACTACCAGATCCCGTGGACTAACCCCCGAAACTCATTCCCTACAGCATGAGGACCGGCCACGGGAAGACGCCCCGCCGCCGTTGTCGGCCGTGAGCTTCGCTTGGCGGCGTCCTCCGACGGCGGCACGGCGGGATGAGGGGTTAGGGAGGGACGCCGCGCTAGGGTATCGTCCGTGCATAATTTAAAACTATGATTCAAAATTGAGAACTTTTTATTTAAATGAGAAAGACAGAGGAAGGTGTGTTGCAAACACACAAATGGTTATGGTTGTTAATTCTACTCGATAACTGAATAGTTGTGTATTAATGAGATATGTATGGATGGGGCAGCAACTAGGGCCACAGGTTGGAGGTACATAGCTGGTGGCCGCTAATTCCTACACTAACCAACCTTCACTAGTAGTAGGTAGCTAATAATGAACAAAAGCTGTGGTGTACGGAAGCAGAAACAAACTTCTGTCACATCACATGCTCACAGCTCACCGTCGTAATCTGAACCATTAGCTCGATGTGGACAGTTGCTGGACACCGGAGCTAGTCTTGCTCATCATAATACTCACAACAAGTATGAAGCAGATAGGGTTGTACACACTGAAAAAAATAGCGCGCTATAGCGCCGCTAATAGCACGCTATAGCATATAGAGAGTTGGCTCGCTAAATAAGTCAATGTACAATGCCTCGTTAATAGCACGCTATAGCGCGCTATAGCACGCTAATAGCATATTTTCAGGGGCCACGCTATTTTCTGTAGCGCGTTATTTTTTTCATTGGTTGTACATCTCATCAACATCAGTTCAAAATTTCAACAATAAGCTAGCTACATGCCAATCACCCTAGCAAACTATGTAACTGAATCCAACGGATATGATTTAGCAACTGCCGAGTATACCCAGAAGAGTCTACGCATAACCCGCTGACACGTGGTAGTCTGCAAGTAGCTCTGCAAGAAATGTAAGCCTAGAGCATGGCACTCGGCTTACATATATGCCAAGAAGCCCTCCGGGGCACATAGATTATGCGAAGGTGTCATGTGTCACGACCCTTAATGTAGCCCGGCTGTCAAACATCTTTATGTTGCTGAGCAGCCATATACTGCGCTCGGCTTACACTTTGCTGAGTACATGATAAAAAGTACTTGGCTTATACAGTACCAAATTGTAAGACTTGGTGTAAGCTGAATCCTAAATGACGAGTCGGACATCCGGCTTAGAGTTTTCCGAGTAAATTTGGTTGTTAGCCAAGTATATTGGATACTTGGGCTTTTAATGTATTTCTTCGAGAGTGCACTACATCCTCTTATGTAACAAACCATTTTCACACGGTGGTGTAGTTTACTCAATAATAATTGATAATTCTCTCTCACTGGCTCATAACATTTTTTAGTTTAACAATTACAAATAACATTGGAAGATGATGCATTCGATGTCGCATATAAAAAGCATAGTTTTAAATAGCAGACTATGGATTTCTATATTTGATGCTAACTATAGTGCGCTAAATAGATCTAAATAGTACATGATATATTTACTGTGATGCCCCTGCAATTAATATATTGCCGAGATAGCCAAAAGTGTTACTCTAATCACGAGCACACATGCACCCGCATGAATAATAAATTCTGAAAGAAATCTCACAAATAAGGAATATATCTGATTTGTTTATGAACAACGGCAGGTGATCTGACATCTTGTAAAATTTCGCCGCCAAATGACATCCATAGTTGTTGTGCCAAACAAGAACAAGTGAAAGAAATATATTGTGCATAAATTCAAGGAGACAAAGTATGGTAAAATTTGGAGATCCTTTCAAACTGCCTGGTTCGACAAGATTGATTGGTCTGAATTCAGCGTAGAGAAAGTGGTTGTGGAGCAAATGGCAGACTGGAAGCATCAGCTTTGGCTGAGTTGGGTTTTTTGAACCTACGTGGTATGATGGGGTAGCGGACTAGCAGGGCCCGGCAGGCAGTATCGGGTCCCTGTGCGAAACTAAACAATCAGGCTCTATCTCACAAAAATATGAACTAGCGAGCAATTACTGTATATATATCTCGTAGAAAAAATTGTTATGTATATAATATGATATCTTACATAACAATTGGACATATAAAAAAGTCAAACTTATCCAACTCCTGGTTGCTATTTACTTGAACATCCTCATTCTTTTAGTATTCTTTTAGTATTCGCGCTTTACCACGTGGGAGCGAACGCTCGTTGCGGCTGACGTCCCAATGAGATCACGTGTCAAAGGGTTGGATGGTTAGAAGGACAATGGTATCCTAGCTCACCAGGATTAAAGTTCTGGACTTCTCGGCAATGTTCGTTTAGTGGGAGAAAACGTTCTGTAGACTACGAAGCGTCCATGATGACTTCCTAAATCTCAATATGCTATGCCACTTAGCATGTCGTATTCACTTATAGAGGTAGGGTGTGCGTGCGTGCATTCATAGGGGTGAGTGCATGCTCGTGTATGTGGCCGATTTCGATTGTGGTGCGTTCAAAGCAATTGTACGTACGTCATTATTGTTTCAAAAATATTTAATTGTTTGGAACCAAGTACACAAATATTATAGTTGTGCCACTGGAGCCTATAAAAGCAGCCGAATTGTCTTCACCTCCGAACAGGAGCAGCATGGCCATGGTCCTTTCATGCAGCATCGTCGTCACCAAAACGACACGGTTACTGGGCTACGCTTTCTCACCTATCAAACTCCTCCTGCTCTGCGTAGTCCTGGTGGCTGTCTTGGGTGCGGTAGTGAACCGCCAACGAGCAGTGTACCTCGTGGATTACGCTTGCTTCCTTCCCAGTCCCACCTCGCGTTTCCCCAACTCAACCTTCATCGAGCATGCTCGGCTCGTGCCGGCGTTCTCGGACCATCGCACTATCCGCTTCATGACGCGCGTGCTCGGCAGCAGCGGTATCGGCGACGAGACTAGCCTGCCCCCCGGCGACCACCACATCCCACCAGACAACAACTTGGACATGGCTCGCGCCGAGGCCGAGCTAGTCATCTTCTCTGCCATCGATGACCTGTTGGCCAAGTCCGGTGTCACCCCTGACGCCATCGACATCGTCGTCGTCAACTGCAGCGTCTTCGCCCCCGTGCCATCCCTCACCGACATGATCGTCAACAGATACAGGCTCCGCAGCGACGTCCGCGCCATAAATATTTCTGGGATGGGGTGTAGCGCCGGAGTAATCTCGGTTGGGCTCGCGGCTAGCCTTCTTCGTGCGGTGCCCCGCGCCCACGGTGCTGCGCACGCGCTCGTCGTGTCGACGGAGACCATCACGCCCAACCTGTACGTCGGCAAGGAGCGCGCCATGCTACTGTCCAACTTGCTCTTCCGGGTGGGCGGCGCCGCGGCGCTGCTGTCCACATCCAAGGACAAGGCGCGGTTTCGCCTCGCCCACCTCGTGCGGACCATCACCGGCGGCGGACAAGACAGCTCCTACCGGTGCATCTTCCAGGAGGAGGACGCGGAGGGTAACATAGGGGTCGTCCTTTCCAAGGACCTGATGTCGGTGGCCGGCGAGGCGCTCAAGGCCAACATCACAGCCCTTGGCCCGCTCGTGCTCCCCTTCTTCGAGCAGCTGCGCTTCATCAGCAACAAGCTGGTGCTCGAGCTGGCCCGGCGAGCCGGCGTCAAGCCTTACCTCCCTGACTTCCGCAAGGCGTCCCTGCACTTGGTCGGCGTGAAGCCTTACGTCCCAGACTTCCGCAAGGCGTTCCAGCACGTGTGCATCCACGCCGGGGGGCGTGCGGTGGTCGACAAGGTCCAGTCGAGCCTGGGGTTGTCGGACGAGCATGTGGAGCCGGCTCGCATGACGCTTCACCGGTTCGGCAACACGTCGAGCAGCTCGGTGTGGTACGAGATGGCCTACGCCGAGGGCAAGGGCCGCGTGCGGAAGGGCGACCGTGTGTGGATGGTTGGGCTCGGAGCGGGGGTCAAGTGCAACAGCGCCGTCTGGGAGTGCATCCGTCCCGCGGCCGAGCCAGACAAGGCGTGGGCCGGATGCATACGTCGCTACCCAATCAACATCCCTCGTCTCAACGTCAACGCAGCAGCTCGGAATGATCCTGTAATTGCAGTGTAGCACATGTCGAATGTTTGTCACAATAAATCTCATTTGTAATATTTCCTTTTCTTTTTTGATATCTATCTAACTACCTACCTGTACCAATCAGCGGCTTCCTAGAAATTACCATGTTAATTGAAAATTAAGAGTCGTGTTAATCATAGGGACGAGTTGTAACGGTGCAGATTGACACATGTAATTCTGAGCTTAATCCATTATATCTTTTATTCTCAGCGTAAACCATTATATCTTTTTTTCTATACGAAGTATATTATGGTTGAAAAAAATCACCCATCTAAGCCCTCAAGTTTTTTATATGCATCATTTTATCTTTACAACTATTTATACGCCTGAATTTGTCTTTCCCCAAAGCCAACCTATTCCTTCTGTACATAAAATACATGGGTTTTCAGATATAAAGATACATTGTTTCTTCTTCGAATGGTATGCCCTGGGCACATCTTCCTCGAGCAATCAAGCCCTTATCCTGTTCATGGAGCCCTCCTTTGATCTTGGAGGAATCATTCTCCTCTGCTTTCGTGTATTCCTTAGTTGGGCCAGGGCTTTCAAGTTTTGCTCTTTGAATGAAGGATTGAGGATGGATGGGATCAAAATAAGAGGAGAGAATGAGAGATGGGGATGTGGCAGTCATCGACCCGTCAAGCAGGGATGTGATGCAGTGTCCCTTATTCAACCTTAATCTGATCAACACGGAGAAAGAGGATCAAGTGACAAAATGTATGAAAAAGAAGAAATAAAATTCTAAATGAAAATTTTGCATGAATCTCCATGTAAGATCTCATGAATATAGGATCGACCAAGACTCCATGAAGTCCCTGTTATCAATCCCATAGAGATGACATCCAGATTCACAGACCACCTAGCGACGACTACAAGCAGTTAAGCGAGTCAAAGGCGCGCCGCTGTCATCGCCCTCAATCACCGGAGCCGGACATAACTTCTTGTAGTACACAGTCGGGAACTCGTCGTGATAAGGCCCCATAGGAGCAACGCATCAGAACGGCAAGCCCCGCCGATGAAGAGAAGCTTAGATCGTTAGATCAGAAGGATCCAACATCAACACACATGAACAAAGACGAACAAAAGCCGGATCCGGGACAGATCTACCAAAGAAAACCACCGACCGGATCTCACGAGATCCACCAGAGACACACCTTCATATGTCCTTCGACGATGCTAGACAGACCACCAGGATAGGGCTCGGG